>CAJQZJ010032773.1:4999705-5030207 GCA_907164525.1 Lophiomys imhausi
CACATGCTACACACATGCATACACATGCTCCACACATACATACACATGCACCATACATACAGACATATATACCACACATACATACACATGCTACACACATACATAAATACTTCATACATGAGAGAGAGAGATATGAACGTGGCCAGGAGGATCTTGAATTAGCAATTAAATTTATCACAGAACAGTACGCTCATCAGCCAGAATAAGTCACATGATCAGTGGAGTCAGGATGTACATCACTACCCTGTGTCTATGAAAGACATAAATCTGTATTTAATAGATAAACATTCCACTAATGGGTAAAAGACTGTGGAGGCTTTTTAAAAATTGGAATAAATATCATGGAGCACCCACCCACAATGCAAGATGTTAATTGGAACTAGCCTGGTTAAAGCTAGGAGAGAAGGTGATGCTGCAATTCCCTCCCCCACCTGCCTCTCCTCAGTGGTCCTGACACATTCCTGAGGACTCTGGATTCCTGGAGACAGCCTGGCAACCATGGCTTCCACAGGCATCAACCTGTCACCTTACTTAGATACTGTTCTCTAGTTATAGGTGATTAACTGTTCTAATAAACGATTTTGTTCTAATGGAAAGGGTACAATTAAATAGGAGAGCATCACTCTGTGGCAAGCCTTGCTGAGCAGGGTGGCTGTGTTCTTCGAAATATCATAAATGCAGACAAACTGATTATGAGAAAATACCTTAAAACAACCCCCCTTGCTGCCATACATCCAACACAATAAAATGAAGCATATACAGAAATCAATTTTCAAAAGAAGCCAATGTTATGACTTTTGTGACACTCCAGGACACCACACTGGGAGGAACACAGCAATCACAAAAAGACATATAGTGGTTCGTATGTGAGGTTGGACCCAGTGGTACTCAGACTTGGAGAGACAGACGGTAGAGCAGCAGCTGTGCTGCTCACTGAAGGAGATGGAGAGTTGGTGCGTAATGGTACAGAAAGGCATTTTTGCCAAAGGAGAAAGTTCTGAGCATCAGTTGCACAACCACGAGAAGATACTTCATGCTACGGCTCTGTACACTTAAAAATGGTTACAATGGCATTTCTAGAAGACACAGTCTCACAGCAAACTTCCTGTTCTTCTGGCTTTTACAGTCTTCCTGCCTCATCTTCTGCGAAGATCCCTGAACTTTAGGTGCAAGAGTTGTGTTGTAGATGTATCTGTTGGGACTGGTCTCCACAACTCTGCAATTGGGTTGGTTGTGGTTTTCTGAAATGGTTTCCATCTGTTGCAAAGAGAAGCATCTTGATGAGGAGTAAAGGCTACACTTAACTGTGTAGCGTATACCTGTGTAGGGTATAAAAAAATACATATTTAGAATGTAGTTAGGGATGACACTGGTACATCCATAAAGTCTCACCAACGTGACTGCCTAAACGTGGACTGAACAAGAACAAAACCAATAGACAAGCTAACATGAATGGAGCAACATCCCTAGACATAGCAGGCAGCTAAGGAATTCTAAGAGCAGGAGAAATAGTCTTTCCCAGAGAAAAGCACACTGACTGTGTATCTAATACCAAATACTCAACTCTGAAAGTATACATACAATTAACATTATACAGACTACACAGGTTGTATTTCTGTTTAGGAATATGTATATGTATGAATGTATGCATATATGTATGAATGTATGCATGTATATATGTATGTGTGTATGAATGTATGCATGCATGTATGTATGCATATATGTATGCAATAAAAATTAATTTAAATGAGGCCTTGAATTTGAAAAAGAGCAAGGAAGGATATGTGGGAGGATTTGGAGGAAGGAAAGGGAAGGGGAAAATTATGTAATTATAATCTCAAAAAATAAAAGAAATAATTTTTAAAAACATGGGTGGAATTATTTAATAATTCCTTCACAATACGATATACATATAGCTTATTGTTGTTGGAAGATATCCACTACTATATTTTGAAGCATCAGTTGAAACTTCTGATGTTTGCAAAAATACTGTTCATCATAAAAACATTAACACTGGGTTAGAAGGTAAGATAAGTGTAATAAGTTCATTAATTTTAATATTAAATATGATTACAATGGTGATACTGGGATGATGGCTAGGGGCTAAAGTGTTTGTCCCACAAACGTGCAGACCAGAGGCTGAATGTCCATCATGCACATAAAATGTTGGCTAGGTGCAACAATCTGTCTATAATCCCAGCACACAGGAGGCTGAGATGTGATCCCCATGGCAAGCTCACTAGCCAAACTTGCTGAATCAGCAAACTCTGGGTTCAGCCAGTCATTCTGCCTCACTGCAGAAGGCGGGGAGCAACAGAGGAAGACACCTGATATCAGTCTCTGACCTCACATGTGGACACAGCTGTATTCTAACTTTGACATATCAACATATACCAGAAGCCAGTCTTTCTTTGCTAGCATCTTCTTCCTTCTAAGTGAAAGAAAAAGGTGTAATTGGTCATTCTAACTTCATCTGGCAGAGCCGTTTCTTAGCCTGCATATTATTACTGTTGTCATGCTGTGACTAAAATCCCTGATGGAAACAGTTTACAAGAGGAAGGTTTTATTTGGTTCTTGGGTTCAGAGGATTTCAGTCCATCCTGCTAGGGAAGACATGGCAGGGCAGCTTCTGTGACTGCACATGTTTGAGGCAGTGCCTCTTCACACCAGAAATCAGAGACAGTGGGAGTCAGAAACAGGAAGAGCACATGACTTTTAAAGACCTGCCTCTATTGGCCTGTTCCCACCAGGCAGATTCCACTTCCTAAAATGGGGTGATTTGTTATATATTCCAGATGTTAATCTGCTCCCAGAGGCCTGCTTGTTGTATGAGGCCATATGCACACACCCAAAATGATGCTGTGTTACATTGCTTGTTGTCTCTGATCAGCTATAATAAAATGCTGAGGCCTGTCGTTGGGCAGAGAGAGAGGTAGGCGGGGCTAAGGAGAAGGAAAGAGGCAGGGAAGAGAAGAGAGGAGGAAGGAGACACGCCATGGGTTAATTGAAAGATCCTATCTTGACGTGACCTGGAACATCAGCATAGCATGGAGGGTAACAGCCCAGGGGATGTATGTATATGTTATGGGGTTTTATTTGGGGAATAAAATTATAAACTAGTTTAGATGGGCTAAGATTGCTCAATCTAGGCTAACACTTGTTAAGATTAATCAGGTGTCTGTGTGCTTATTTATAATGGCGGGTTAAGGATTAACATTGCCGACCAAATAACTATAATATAAATACCAGTAACTATTTAAAATTTATTTTTACACTCTTAAAGATTCCACTCCTTCCAGATATACGTGGTGAGCCTGCACAACACTTCTGATTCAAATTATAGCACCCAGTTACCCTTCCCAAGTCTGCAGTGACTGCTTTAGGGGCTTTAGAGAGTCTGTGTTTTCTAAGTGTTTATGGCCCTTGTGGGAAGGAGACACTGATCCTCCCAGAAATGCTGGAGGTAGCCAGGAACCTTGGGAACTGGCTGAATGTGCTTTGATGGAAGCTGGCATGCTCAGAAGCCTTGCCCCTGAAGACACCAGTGTGGGACATGTGACCAATGACGGGTCTGGGACACTGTCCAGAGGATGCTAAGCTATTGGTGACATATATGACATCTGAGGGGACAGCTCTGTGATCTCAGGCAACCATGCTTAGCCTTAGACGTCATTTTCCCCACCTGTACAGCAGGAATTGCCTATAGTCTAAGGGTCTGTGAGAATTATTCACTTGCCCCCCCCCCACCACTCTCCCAAAAATGTGTACTGAGCTCATTCTGTGTCAGGTACTGTGCTCGGTGCTGGAAACCTACCAGCAAACCAAACAGACCAAAATCCCTATTCTCACAGAGCTGGGAGGTTTAGCTGGGGCAGGAAGTCGATTAGTAAATAAGAGCTGGGGAGCTGGCTCAGTGGTTAAGAGCACTTGTTGCTCTTGCAGAGGACCTGAGTTGGAGTCCCAGCACCCACATGGCAGATCACAACTGTCTGTCACTCCAGTTCCAGGGGACCTGAAGTCTCTTCTGGCCCCCTAGGACAACAGGCACACATGTGGTGCATACACATACATGCAGGTAAAACAGTCACATACATTTAAAAAAAAATCTAAATGAAGTACATATGTTAATGCTTCTCTGTAGACACACTGTGTGCTGGTACTACTCTGTAGACACACTGTGTGTGCACATTGTGTGTGAGGAAAAGTGTGAGGTTAGAGTCAAAAGACAGATATAACCTTCAGTGTGCAAGGCTTATTTGAACAAGGGGAACAGAGCCAGGAACCTAGGCATCAGGGGTAATCTCAGAGGAACTATTTTGGGACCAGGAAAAAAAGATTCTTGTAAGCTTCAAAGGTACCACATGGGTGCTTCAGTGAAGGAGCTGTCCCTGAGCCAGCGCCTCCTGAGAAGCAGAGAATGAAGGAAAAGTCAAGGTCATCTAGGAGTCTCTAGATCCAGGGACTAGGAGAGATAGCCATGAAAGCATCTTATCTGTTTGTCTGATCCAAGTTACACCAAGCAGAAATTCCGTGGCAACTTCAGCACTGCATTAGCCCTTAAGGCTGTTTGTACACATCCATTTCTCCCAGTCAGTATTCAAACAGGCAAACACAAAGCTAGTCTGGCCTTTCAGGAGCCCGATAACCCCTTGTCCCTCCAGTGAGGAGGTAGATACTAGACATCTTGCAGTGATGAGAGGGAATGCTACTTGCTTCAAGGGCAGTATTGTCTTCTTCAATGGGTTTAAGGTTGCCAGACCCGATCTTGTGATTGAATCACAAATCCCAGTGTCCACACACATTCTGGGCAGGCCTCCTGCTGCCTGCGGGAACCAGCTCTCTATAACTGTATGAGAGGTTTGGAATGCCAGCTAGGCACACACCAGAACAGTAGGGCTGTGGCAGGCCACCCGCTGGAACCCCTGACAAATGTTGGTCCCCTGCAAAGAATACTTCTGTGAGTTTTAAGGAATGACTGGACTACAGTCATACATTTATTTTTCCTCAGTCTCCATTCAGGTTGGAAAAATGCTCTAGAACAACAATGTGTAATAGACTTTTATACAGCAAAGAACACATCCCACCTCTGAGCTGTCCCATATACCCACCACTAGCTACAGGTGGCTGCTGGGTGGCTATTGAAACAGATGGGCTGCATTAAAAAATCATATTTCCATCAACTAGATTTTCAAATTACAAAGGCTCATGTGGCTAGTAGCAACCCAACTGGACAGTATAGCTCTAATATGCTTACCAACTTTAACCCTAACTTTCTTCTCTACTAGATAAGTAATGCCACTGCTGGGGCAGGGGATGTAGTTTGGGAGTTGGGGGAATGCTTCCTTCACAAATATGAGGACCTGAGTTCAAATCTCTATTTCCATATAAATGATGGATGTGCTAGCAGGAGCATATGTATTCCCAGCAGTCCTGTGGAGACATAGGAGGTGAACACAGAGAAACCAGGAGCTCCTGAGCCAGCTGACCTAGCAAATGCAAAAACAAGAAAGGGGTCCTGTCTCAAGGAGGAAAGTGAGGTCCAGCACACATGAGATTGCCCTCTGCCTCTGCCTGTGTGCCCGTGGCATGCACATATCTACAATCACAGTGCACGCATGCATCCTATGCATGCAAACATGTGCATGCACGCACACAAATGCATATTTGCACATTCACAAGAACGTCACTATCCCTGGGTTCGAGGTCCTTGTTTTGGTATCCTATTGAGCAGGCAAAGAGCCCAACACAGTGAGAACTGCAGTCAGCCTTGGGACACCAGATGTTTTAATTGATGGAGAAGCCAGGTATCCCTGTGGGCCTCAGTTCTTCCAACTTCCTCTCAAAGAAATGAGATACTCAAACTACTCTAAAATGTTTGAGATTCTTTGCAAATTAGACCATCCTCTTATTTTGACTTTCTCTCAATCATCATGACTTCTGAATATAAAAGCAGACCGTTTCATGATAAAGATATAGAACATTCCAAGTCCTTCATTGGTTTCTAAATCCATCTCATCCTTGGGAGAAAGAAAAACGAGTTGGCTTCTTGTCCATATTCTCTAGATTTACAATGGAAAACCTCAAGGCAACCACAGGTGAAGTTGCAGAAGGCACCCAGTGCCAAACTCTGAAAATAGCATTTGTAGCAGCCAATCCAAGGCCGGCAATGTTACCCCCACAAAGTGGAATGTTTTGCTGTTGTTTATATAACTTACCTAAGCAATTAAAATCATAGGAAGAGAGAGTGACAGCTTCAGATGGGTTGCATTACCTCTAGAGGGGAAGGGAAACGAGCTGTAAGAATGCCCCTTAAAGTAAAAATTCTGCTGCTATTGCTCAAAAGTAGTTGCTGAAGGCACTGGCTGGAACCAACATCAAGCTGTGGACTACAGAGACAAGGGTGGTGTTGAAATGGGACACAGCTCTTATATAGCTGACAAAAAGGTGCCTTACTCCACTGACGCATCATCTCTCATTTGAGCCTTTCAACAACCCTGTGATGCAGCTATAATGATCTCAAGGGGTTAAGAAACAGAGCCAAGGTCACACAGATGACAAATGACAAAGCCCTAGTCCCAGGCCAGGTCACCTCCACCGAGAGCCTTGGTCCTTCACGCCCACCGCAGAAGATGCCTGGGGTAAAACAACAGCAGCAAGATTTTATTTTTTATTTTTTATTTATATTTGTAGTTAAGATTTGTATCCTACCTACTTCCAAAAGACTTGAGGCAGCTGAAAGATGAAGACATGGTGCAGGAGAAGGCATCTAAGGATAGTGATCTTGCTGATGAAAGAAAAAGAAGGAGATAGTTTCAGACCCTGAATGAGACAGATCTTCACGCCTGGGCATTTCGTGTGGTCTCTAACTTTCCTGGCAGATAAACGGAAAAGAGAAACATATTGGATTGCATAGATTTGTGTTTCCTGACAGCATAAAGAATACATATTCATCTCTAGAGACAAAATGTTTGCCTGGAATTAAACCCGGGTAGAAATTCATCCTGTGGATCCTTGGCTAAAGAACAAGGAGTGACACAGAGAACTTTACTCATCCCATTTGTAAAATGAGGGACGGCACTAAGGTCACCTTGTAGTGTCACGAGTCCATGGAGTATTGCTAACTAGAGCTCCACCAAAAGGTCAGAGACACATCAACAGAGTGCTACTTTTGTTGACCATCTGTAAAGACAAAAGATGAAATGTACTAACGGATAGTTCAGTGAAGGTTGTTCTGAGATTCCTAGACACTATGAGCTTGTACTTTGCTTTTATGGGGTCTGACCATGAAGGAGGGCCTCAGAGAGTACCAGTGATGAAGGGTTACATGCTATCCACCCTCAGGGACACTGTGTGTGATGGCTAATGGGAAGTATAAGTTAGTAAAGGCAATGAGACATCACTTGAGGCAACAGGCAACCAAATGGAGGTTTAAACCAAGATATGTAGATGTTTACTGTACATAGTAATTCATTTAGAATGGTTGAAGAAGATGCTATTTCAAATATCTGTACTGTGCAGAACAGAGAGAACAAAGAAGCATGGGTTCTGATTCCTGAAGCTTAAGAACTAATCCAGGATGTCTTGACCTTGGATCATTGATGTGTGGGATTGGTTATTTCTTGGCAGTGAGGGGCTGTCCTGTGCATTGTGGGATATGGACAACAGCCTCCTTGACCTCCACCTACAACAGTAGGGGCAACCAAAAATGTCTATAAACACTGCAAAATATGTTCTGCTGTGGTTGAGAATCTATTACGTAAGTGAAAGGGGAAAAAATACACACAAAGAGAATTCTAATGATTGCAATGCAGTGAATATAAATGGTTACAGTGACCCAAAGTCAGGGAAACTCTCTCTTATCAAGGAAAGCAATAAAGAAGCATGGAGATTAAAAGAAAGGGAGGAGACATTTGAGCTGAGCTTTGATGGATTTGCTCAGGTTAGCACACCGCCTGTGAGGGAGAAATCAAGGTCAGGCTGGAAATGAAGGTTGGGGGGGCGGGCTCTAAGGATCAGGCAGCAGGTTCAGAGCCTGATCCAAAAGTCCTGGCAGATCTCTGAAAAATTTTAATAGAAGAAAATTGCCCAACCAGACCAAAGGAAACAGCAGACTTCCATATTAAGACTGAGTACTACTGTTTGGGGGCATGAGTCTTTCTACAACCCATGTTAAATGCCAGTCCCCAGTGGGAGTGGGACCCTTGGTGGAAGTTCTTAAATCTCAGAAATAGAGCCCTCATGAATGGTAGTGATGTTCTTTAAACAGGTAACCAGAGATTTAGCTGCCCTGGTACCCTATAAGGACACAGTAAGATGGTACCCTCTGCAAGGAAGAGGGCCCTTGCCAAACACTGACTCTGTAGCACCTTGATCCAGGACTCCTCAGCATCCAGAGCTGTCAGGAATAAATCTCAGTCACTGGGTTTCAAATATTCTCTTACAGTCATCTAAATAGACTGAAACATGGAGTAAGACAGAGAGGGGAAATGGGGAGATGAGAAGAAACACAGCAGTCCAGATGAGAGGCTCAAGCAGGGAGAGACAAAATCCAGAGCGGGAGGTGATACCCAGCAGAGGCAGCATGGAATGAAAGGGAAGCCTAGCACCTGAGGAAGTGCACCTTCTACCACCTGCAGCATCACCTGCCTGCATGCACCCATTAGACAAGGGCACACCCCACCTGCCTGCATGCACCCATTAGACAAGGGCACACCTCACCTGCCTGCATGCACCCATTAGACAAGGGCACACCTCACCTGCCTGCATGCACCCATTAGACAAGGGCACACATCACCTGCCTGCATGCACCCATATCCCGGCACCCATGCACCTCTAGAGACTTCATTAAAATAAAAAATCCACAGTTGCTGCCTTTGTTACTGTGGACTCTGCCATGAGATTGCCTAAGGGAAGAGACAAAGGGACAATGCTTCTTGCCCTACCTTTGAGACAACCCACCTGTGACCAAGCCAGAAAGACGCCCAGAGAACTCAGAGTTTTGAAGTGTGCTACGTAGGCTTTCACCCTATCCTTGTTGACCAACCCTAGTCCTTCCTCCCCCAGGTCTTCCATTCTCTGCTCTGCTGAGCATTGCCTTATAAGCAGAGCAGAGAGAAACCTCTTAGGCTGCCTGGCCTTGGGCCTCAGTAGTGGCCCTTTATGATCTCTCTGCCCTTTCTGTGCATCGCTCCGTAGGGCTGAATAAATATTGACTATGCTATAAAACACAAAGCCTCGTATTTATACACCCTCCCCTCCAGAGGCCGCTGAAGTCTGCCTCAGACAACAGTGTGCCTGCAGAGCGATGGGAGCCCCACTGCAGAGCACACACCCAGGCCCCAGATGTCAGAGCAGAGCGGGGGTCTGCTCTCCTGGGAAACAGCCTACAACATCAGCAGGCACAGTGTTGGCAGGTGCTAAGTAAGCATGGTGTTTCTGTGTCCTTAGGAATGGCTGCTTTGTACCCAGTGGGAGCACTTTCATTACAAACAACCAAGACTAGGCCTGTGGAATGCCACAAAGAATTCTGACATTTGTTGTGTCTTTGCTGCCCTGAGCTATGGACTTTGAATCTTTAGAATTGTCATATCATGGTTCCAAGATGGCTTCTGAGCTCCAACATAAAGGGAAGGAACAGGGTAGTGATTTGTTTCTTTCTGATGGGAAGCCCTGTGTAGATGCATTTGATATTTTTCATTTGATTTATTTCCACAGTCCAGTGAGGAATCACTGGTGTAGAAGGGAGGAAAACAACCATGGTTGGCTTAGACCAACCATGGCTTATCCCCTGGACACAGGGGAAAAACCCACTTGATCTGAGACCAGAACATCTTTGCCTGATCCAAATATTAGTTGTAAATAGTTTCTGAATGGACTCTACCACCAACCGCCCTTGGCAGGGTCATGGGCAGGCAAGGTACCACTGCAAACAGATTAAGATTTTCAGCAAGTGAGTCTCCTTGGAGTGGGACTACACTGTCTTTCTTCTTTCTCCTGAAAAACAGGGAGCCAAGCCTTCTGAGGGGCCCTGGGTATCAGAAGTAGCCCTAGCTCCCGTTAATCCGTAGGAGCCAGATGCCATCGGCAAATGGAGCTACGGCTATAGAACCCATCTGGATCAGTGTCAAAGTCCAGCTCTGCCATTTTCTCAGCTGCGTAACCACAGGTGCCAGCAGGCAGGGTCCAGGCAGCAGACAGGGGTCACAGCACGCATATCACCCAAAGGGATTTTGAATAAAGACACAGATGAAGGGAAGCAAGAGCAAGAATGCTAAAACAGCATAAAGGCCGCTGCTTCAGAAGGCGGCTGCCTCTAAGAAAAGGGAAGAAGGGGGCATTAAAAAGCCCATGATTCCGGACAAGACCTCTAAGGGGACGATGCTCAGCTAGGACTGGTGTCTCCCGTGGAGCACACAGAAACTGTTTCTGAGTGCTAGAAAAACTCCCCAGTGGGCTCAGGCTCTGCTCTGGTAGACAGACACACCGAGGTGGTGCTCTGCTTACAGAGATGGGAAACACAGAGAGACCCCTCAGGCCCCAGAGGAAGCAAGCCCGTGCTCTTACGGTGTCGCAGCCTCCCTTTAGCACTCACTATGGCCAGAGCCTCCCAGAGAAGGTAGGTTTGCACTAAGAGGTAATGACTTAGGTCACAGGCGTGTCATGTAGCTTTGAAGGTGGACCTTCATCGCCTCGGTTGTAAAATGGGGGAACTATAACCTGACTGAAGGTGAATAGGTACGAACTACTGTTAAGTTCTGTTTGCTAAAGACAGAACTGTCCTCCTAATGGAAAATGTACAATTTCTCCTTCTGTGAAATGTGCTTAGCTCCTCAGAAAATGTCTCTGGGGACAGGGATGAAAAGACCACCCTGGGACGGTCATGTAGACAAGATTATGGCAATAGCCTCTACCCTATATAAACAGTGAAATACTTCTGCTTTGGGGGAGTGGGGGGAAGTCCTCTTAAGCATTAGTTAAGGTCATTCTACATGCTAACAGATAAATAAAGACTTTCTCCTGATATCTAGGAGTGCTTGAATGAATTCTTGGCTAGGTGGTGATTCTTTCTTAACACTACAAGAAATGTGCACATTTTGTTTAATTGCTTGGCGCTACTTTTTAGATCCTGGGACAGTCCTGAGCTACAGTGGGCATTAACAAACAGAAATTGGAAACTGTGGAAAATTTTTGTTTTAATTTAAACATGTTTTAAAAGGAGGAGAGGACTTGGCTAAGATATGTAAGTTACCCACTAAATAAATGTCAGTATCTAGAATGGAGCCCTGGAGCCTGTTTTGTCCTGAGAAGGGCAAAGTGTGGTGGTGTTCGCTTTATTCTGTAGAAGAGTGGGTGGGATGTATGTTATGAAAATGGTGCAGCCATGCATGGGAAGAGGGGATATCTATTTTTCCACTGATGTTTTCTCTTGATTACCCTCACTGGTATCCCACTCCTGAGGCATCCTGGAAGTACCAAGGTGGAGACTCAAGTGTGTTCCATCCCGCTCATCCCATTTTGCCTCTGTGTCCTTCATGGATGCTCCTGCCTTCCTGTCCATGGCTAGCATCAGCCTGGGAGGTTGAGCACAAACTCCTTAGGGAGATGTAAGGAGCTGCCCAAGAAGGCTACCCTTGTGTCCAAACATCTCAGAGCCTTCCCTTTTGGCTTTGAGACAGGGTTAAGGATAGCAAAGGCCTGTAGCACTAGGATCCTTTTCCTGGACCCAGCTCTGGCATTTGCTCAGGATGTCTTATGGGAAGAGAGAGAGCCAAGCTGCAGGGGTTCACAGCTAGCTCCAGGTCAGGTCAGCCCAGAGCCTCTCACCTCTGGTATTGCTTCTTTCCTGGGGTCAGGGGCATCACTTGATTGGAGTCTACCAGCACTCTAGTCTTCATTTCCCTCCTAGGTTCAAAATAAAACTTTCTCAGTCCCATCAGGTTCTAACCTGCCTGCATTTTCCCAGGCAAAAGGGCTGGAGATCTGGAGCTCACAAATAGCCTTGTTTGCTTGCTTCTCTCAAAATTACATATGAAATCAGAGAGGATCATGAAACACATATGAAACCAGAGAGGATCATGGGTGTGGAAGGAACTGGGAAAGGCTAGAAGAGCAGACTGTAATGTCGTTTGTGTGCTAGACCCCCTCTGTCACCAGCTTTGACCTGGAAGTGCTCTTTATAATCTTATAACCTGGAAGCAATGGCATCCTAAGTAGATGCTTCAGGTGGAAGCAGGAGTCTGAGAAGAGAGGAACCTGGAAACAAAGTGATTTTAGGTTGGGCTTGAGAGACAAGGGAACATTGGCAGTGGCAGGTTCAGAGAAGGGCAGGTAGCAAGGGTGCTTTGGACATAATATGATTGAGGAACCTATTAGATACCCAAACAAGATCTGTCTGACATATGACTGTGTATACTGAGAGGGGGAAAGGAGGGAGAGAGAGGGGAAAGGGAGGAAGAAAGGAGAGAAAGAAATAGAGAGGGGGAGAGGGAGAGGGAGAGAGAGAGAGAAATTGCTGTATCACGCTGTCCTACGTATAGCTGAAATTCCACATCCTGTGGAGATTCAGCCAGTGAGCCCGTGGAAAACTACTGAAGACTCCCTTGTACCACTGATTCTAAGTTTGAACGAAGGACTGGCTGACTGCTTCCGAGAAGTATTTTTGTGAGCGTGCTGAGGGCTTCTTTCTTTTAACTGAAGCACTTGACTTTGTCAGCAAGCCCACATTGCATTTCTTTCACTGGGATGAACTCACACTGATCACTATGAGCAAGCTCCCAAGAGGCTGGAGAGGAGAAACTCTGCGGGCTCTAAAGAGCAGAGTCATCTTCCTGCTAACCCCCTTCCCTCTGCGTCCTTCATAGATGTCCCCACCTCCCAGGCCACAGCCAGCAGTTCTTCCCTCGCAGACAGATGTATATGGGAGATAGAATGCAAACCAGGGGTATTTGGGTGAGCTAGAACAGAGAGAGGGGGTGAACTGAGTGACTTAAAAGTGTTCAGTTATTGAAGTATTAAAATACCCTGAGCTGATTGGGAACTGATATCGGATGGTTTCTATCCTGAGCTTTGCATTGGGTTTACATAGAACTCCCCATGCTGCAGACCTCCACCCTTCTCAGACAACAGAAGGTAAGTGTTGGCTACAGTGAGTACCCTGGATTCCCACTCCAGTTGTGGTTGAAGCCCCTCTTTTTGGGCTAATGTCCATGGTAGATGAATTGACTGTCAAATATAGTGAGTCTTGTCTGTGCCTTGGGGCGTCCAGTCATGAAAGACAACTGCCCATCTGTAACAGGGACACAGCTGGGAAAGGGCCCCAGACCCACTAATATCCCAATCTTGTCACAGCCAGAACAGATCTACACACCTTCCCCAGTGTCCTCTTCTAGCCTCTATGGTGCAGCATCTATCTGACAGAATACCCTGCCCCTAGGAATGTTTGGATTATCAGGTCCAGACAGCTGTGGTCTGAAATCTATCCTGTCCATTTAAGGAGACTTTGAACATTATCTTCTTTGATCTAGCACTAGCTGGCTTTATAATTTTTCTCTCCAAGGAAAATCATATTCCCCATTTCTAAGTTCTTAGGGATACCTCACTCTGGCAAGCCCCACAGACTGTCTGCTCACAGTTTAATTTTCATGGAATCCATCAGAGTTAAAGCTTCAGAGACCTTAACAATCATTTAATTCAGTCCTCTAGTTTTATATTTTTGGTTGTGAGCCTAGCCTTTAATGGCTGAGCCATCTCTCCAGCCCCAGTCCTCTAGTTTTATAGGCCAGGTAACCAAGGACCAGAAAAAGAATGGCAGGTGGAATCATTATTTATAATGGATATAATATTTACAACCAGCACAAATCACAAAGCAGACATTAATAAACTAAGCACACCAGAAAGCTGTTCACTCTGTTTTTTTTTTTTTTTTAATAGTGACTCAAGAGTAGTGACCTTCCTGGGCAGACAGAGACCAATGTTCACTGAGAGGGTGTGGAGAGTGAGTATAGAAGCAAAAATCTGTGAGCAGAAGTTTCTGTTCTTGTCTGATAAAAAAAAAAGGCAAAAAAAAAAAAAACAAAAACCAAAAACAACAACAAAAAACACCTCAAGAAAGGCATGGGAATGTGTTTGTGAAAGCAAAGTATCAGAGGTGGTCTTCTTCAGACATGGCCCACTTCAGAGCCTTCTGTTTCAAGAAAAGAAATAACTATGTGACACGCATTTATCATGGCTTGAGTCTCCCAATATATTCTCTTCTTCCACTACTATCCATCTTCTGTTGAACAGCCATCTCTGTGTCTCTGGGTGACCTAGGAAATATGCAAACCATGGTCCCTGACTTTCCTTCCTACATATGGCAGCGGGGTTGGGAACCAACGGTCTGGACCATGTATGATGTGAGCAATAAGGTCAAGCGCCCTCTGGGACTCCTGAAGTCCTCACCTTAGCCACCTGGACTAGTGTTCACCACCACAGAGAAGTTCCTGGGGCTCCCACTTCCATGCCAAGGGTGTCAAAGCTACCACCTGTTCTATGGCCTCTCATCATGCCACACAAGTGCTGTCCACATCACCCTTTGATGTCCACCCACAATTCCTTTGATGTTCAGGTGAGCCTCAACTATATTCTGTTTCTGAGAACCCAAAGCTCTAACCCACAACTCTCCTAAGGTCCCTACTCTGAGGTAGTCAAATGTGGATCTGAGACATCGCTGAGGCACTCCACTTGTTCATTGCCAACCCCAGGACTTCAAATTACAGCTGCACTTGCAGACAGAGTCTTTATAGAACTAAAGGTTAAATGTGGTCATTGTGGACTGACTCAGTCTGACTCTGTCCTCGTAAGATGTTGAAACTTGACACAGAAGGAGGGAAGACAGTATGTAAGAAAAGATCAAGATGATGGCCATGTATAAGCCAAGGAAAAAGGCCTCAGGAGGAACAGTCAGCATCTTTACCTTGGACCTTTCCATCCTTCAGAACTAGAAGGAAAGAGAAGTCTATTGATGAAGCCAGGTGCTTTGTTGAAGTTACCCTAATAACTTCAAGAGCCACATCCACAGTCACTGCACCACCATTTGGGGCACTGTGCCAACCAGCTCTATCAAACCAGTCAGCCCTGAAGCAGCTCAGATGAACGGGTTGTTTTTAAAATCATATCCCCCCCCCACCCCCCGCCGCCGCCAAAAATCTCCCTGGTGATAAAGGCATTGAAGACGCACGAAAAAAGATGGCCAAGAAGGCCATCTTTCCTTCCTTCCTTTGTCTCTTTACTAATGGACAGTGCCCAGAAAAGCAAGACGGATGTCTTCTTGGAGAAAACTATCATTTCCTAATAAATGAATGAGAGTTTTAGGGCTCCAGATGACAAGGAATTTTATCTTGTTCTCCCAGCATCTGTCTGGAGGAGAGAGAGCAGACAAAGGAAAATACAGTTCTCTTTTCCCACCCCCTACCCTATCCCAGCGCACACATACAACTTATCCTAATACGGGATATGAAGGGGAGATTGGATATCATGAATGAAGCGTCTTTCTCCTTTGAGACAACCCTCCTGCTCATGTTCAAACAAAGCATCATGGGATTTCCCAAGACACCAGCAAGTAATTGCAGAGACCTCCTGGGGAGAATAACTCTGCTGTTACCTCTTGGAAGGTCACTGGGAAGTGCTTAGGGCAGAGGGAATGGGAGCGAGTGGAGGCCAAAGGGCTGCATAGTAATGGTGCCTATCACCACTAGCTCTTATTATAATGGAAAAGCTGTTTGTAGGGCAATGCTGGAGTGGCCTCACACAGAAATGCAATCATCTGGAACACAGAGTGGGCAGTGGCAAGCAGTTTATCTTCCATTACTCTAAGCCCTTAAATCATCCTCAACCCCAATGTCAGCATACACAACCAGATCCCTGACGCCTGTGCTGCAGGAGCTCCCAGATGCTCCCTAACCTTCCTGGTAAGTATAAATACATGTGGTACTGAGGTACATGTTGTTAAGGATTGAACTGTATCCCTGGATAAAGATGCTGGAGTTCTAACTAACTCCCAAGTAGCAGTAGCACAGAATGTGACCTATTTGGAGACCAAGTCTTAACAGAAGTAATCAAGTTAAAAAGAAGTCCTGAGGTCATGGGCCTGATTGAATATGACTTGTGTCTTTATAAAAATAGGAAGCAGGGCACAAAGCCAGACAGACAAAATGATGTGTAAAAATGAAGACAGGGGTGGAAGTGATTCTCCTCTAAGTAAAAGAACACCAAAGATCACCAGGGAACAAATTGAAGCTAAGGGTAAAAACCTAGAGCAGATTGTTCCTGATAGTCTCAGAAGAGGCATCAACTTTAGCCATACTGTAACCTCAGAAATGAAAGACAACAGCATTCTGCTATTTACGCCACTTCTGGTGAGGTAGTGCTTTATTAAGGCAGCCCCGGGGACAGAATACACAAAATATTCTACCCAAAGAAGGAAGAAAAAGATCTCATCTCAGCAGAAAATAATCTCCTGGCCTGAGGAAACAGGAATGAGTGAAGAGAACACTGGCATGTTTCGTGCACTATGACTCTGCAAGATAGCACTTAGCCTGCCAAGGAGAGGTCCTAACTAAAAGCTACTTTTCAAAGAAATACTTCCTTTTACTATTTAAACTGTGCTGATCTTTCCCAGTCCTGTGAGAGTCACCCATGGTGTCAGAAAGGAGGGGTGTTCCTGAGTTGACTATAGACTTCCTTGGTAGGATTGCCTGGTTTAAGAAATGAAAATAGTGAGCCACCATGTGGTTGCTGGGAATTGAACTCAGGACCTCTGGAAGAGCAGCCAGTGCTCTTAACCTCTAAACTGGACATTGGGAAGGTATACTGGGCCATTTAACTCTCATAAATATGGCATATTTATATCTGTTGTTTTGTATAATACTTACTGTTATAAGAGAAGGAACCATCTGTTGGACTGAAAGGGGAAACTTCTGGGGGGAAGAGAGTGGAAGGGCGGGATAGGAAGGGGGAATAGGGAGGGGTTTGTGACTGAGATGTAACTTGAAGAAAAAAAAATAAAGTATTTATATAAAAAAAATGAAAATAGTAGATAACCAGGTAAACTTAATTTTCAGATAAATACAATGACTACTATTTTAGTATATGTCTTGGTACAACAGGGAACAGAATGTCTCTACATTTCATTGGCCAGCCCTCCCTCATCCCTTCAATCACCCTCCATGGCTCCCTTGCCCCCTATGAGGGAGGTGGTCCTTCAGCGTACCAGAGCATCAACAGCAAGGTGGTTCATGTCATGGATCCTCCCTGCAAAGGCAAGGCTCTAGAGCTCAAGGCTTTATTCTATGAGACTCTTATCTTCATAGCTGAGGGTGAGCATGGAACAGGAATGAGAAAAAGAAAAGGAAGAAGAAGAAGAAAAGAGAAACCAGGGATTCCTGGAGTCTCAGACAAAGCTGGCCCTGGGAGACTACAAGACCACCAAAAGAGATGGTTGATGAACCATGCTCAAACTCAAACATTCACACGGTTGTACATTTTTGGATACATGGCCTTTCTGGTGAGAACTGCATTTGCATATTGCATAAGCTGACCTATTTTATGTGCCTTTTGTCTGCTCCTGGGCATGTAGGTGGGCAACAAGCCAGTGGTTCCTGCACACTGCCTGGCACATGCATGTAGCATTCAGAGAGTATTTGTTGATGACTAAATGAATGGTCACCTCAATAGACAGTTTCTCCAATCTCCAGGCCTTGTGAGTAGAAATCCAGAAGCTCAAACCTTGTGGTCCTTCTTATCCCAGGTGTGTTGGAATTATCAGCCCATTGACAGAAAAGAACTTGAAGTGACTTGGAGCTACAGGTAAGTGAACAAGCTGAGACAAAGCTGAATGGGGTGTATGGCTGAAGAATTGCAATATTCATGAACAGGATTCTCGGTGCAGCTTGGGAAGCTAATTTGCATGCCCAAATGGCCAAGACTTGGCATCAGCCAGGGACAGTGAATTGATGGGCTTTACCATGGAGAAGATTACTGGGACAGGAAAATACCAGGAGGTTTTGCAATCCAAACAATCTGCCTAGGTGACGATTTCCCTTTACATTTTTTATGAGTTGACCGCAGAACCATTGATCTGGGGCCAACTGCAAAGATGGCAGGGAATGTGGTCCTGCTTCAGATGTAGCACATGCATGGAGGGCAGTAATTTGGATCACACAGGAAAGAAGGAAGGGGACAAAGAAGGGGAAGGAAAGAAGGAAGAAACAAGAAAGAGAATGCAAGTAGAAATTTCATCTGGCTGGTGCCCAAACCTGGATTTCACCTTTCACTATGAAATGCCCTCCTTGGGCTGAGGAACTCATTACAAATCTTTTCAAACCCATTGGTTTCTTAAAAAAAAAAAAAAAAAAGCCTGTATATGATTACCTGCACATTGAATTGATAGAAGGAAGGCTGGGTAAGTGAGGGAACAGGACAGTCAGGCTAATCAAGCGGGAACTGTTGTCCCAGTGTGGTTCATGGGTATTTGAATTAGTTAATCAGCGAGTGAAACACATTAGCACAATTTGGACTTAGAGTGTCTCCAAGGGTTCCAAGTGTTGAAGTGTTGTGCCCAGCTTATAACGCTATCAGGAGATTGTGAAGCCTTGAAGGGGTGGTGCCTAGGGGGAGGAAGTTAGGTCCTTGAGAAGAGTAAGTCAAGTCATTTGGAGGGGATTGTGGTACCTTGGTGACTTCCTATTCTCTCTGTTTTCTGAGGTAGTACTTTTCTCTACCATCCGATCTAGATGAGCAAGAACACTGAGGTCACCTAACATGGACTGAAACTGTGAGCCAAAATAAATCTGTCCTTCTTTTGTTTATCTATGATATTTTGTCACGGTGATGGAAAACTATCACAGAGCATTTTTGTAAAGGCCAAACCATGCCCAGGGACCACCACCCTGTGGACACATGAAGAGGACGAGAGAGGCTGTGGCATAGTTCCAAAGCATCAGGTCTCTGCCACCTCTTTAGGAACTCGTATCATAGATGGTAGCCTCATGAGCAAAATCTTGCCCTGTCTAGACCAGCTTGTGTTATCTTTCTGTTATGGCTCAGCCAGTGATGACAGGCCAAGAAAGATGTTTTATTTCTCATCTTGAAGTACATGGGAACTCTCCTGCTGTACATATTATGTATGCTGCCAAACCCCTGTGTACTAACAAAATTTACGTTATGAGATTCCTGACATAGGGAGCACTGTTTCCTGTACTTAAGGAGTGGGGAGGGCTATTCTTCCCTTTTGTAACTCACAAAGTCCCTGACTTGTCCTGTGAAATTGCATCCAGCCATTCAGTGAAGCACTGTTGTTTTTCATGCTGCAGTCTGCGTGTTGGGTCAAAGGTTCAATGTCACAGAATGTGGACCTGGACCTGCTTCCCAGTTTTCAAGTGGCTTGAAAATGCCCCTATGACTTACAATTACCTATAGAACTCCTTTAAAGTTCAGATGCCCAAGCTTGTTCTTGGGGGAATTTGACGGGACTGACTGGTACCCTAGGATATTACAATGATGGGCCACTGGCATCAAGGAAGAGCAGTGTGGTAATCCAGTGATTGGTTACAGGGTACCCAGGTCCTCGGGAATGTTGACATGGACTGAAACAGGCTGTCAGTGTGACCTATAAGCATACTGTCACAACAGAAACACCCAGAAATGCAAAGATACATAAGCAAGGATTGTCCCAACGTGAAAACTCTGGAGTCCCATTGCCTGATTATTATTCCATTTTGTCTAATTGCATTTTAAAATGCTCAGTGGGAGAAAAAAAATGCCAAGGCTTTTAATAAATTGAAGGCAGGTCTGCTTTTTAACCTGCAGCAGGTTTTTCAAGAGTCCTGCTGTGGCTGGCTGATCAGAGGCCCCCCGCTCTTTGCAGATGAAGGTAATTAGACCATGCTTGCCTCTGGAGTTGAGGGCAGCAAGGCGTCTGGTTGCAGGGTAACTTCTAACTCTCCGGGAGGATACCAGTCATTACAGGAGATATCTCGTGATTCAGACATTATTTTCTTTTTCAGACAACAAGAACGGGCAGTGATTCAAGCTGTAGGGAATGACAGCATGCAGATTTCCTGAGCGCAGAGGCAACCTCTATGGCGTACCATGACCAGGACCCCTTGCCTGGCCAGCAAAGCTAGATTTAGGTACAGAGGACCTGGGCAGCTGTCCCAGTTACCCATCTATGAGGAGTGCCCAGCTATCATGGGAATAAACCTGAATGTAATGCCAGTAAACTCAGGTTTCAATGCATGACTGTTAATAGGAAGGACCAGAGACATGAAAACTCCACCTAGTGTCTTTGAGGAAAGGTTCAAAAAGGTCTAGGGAATTTGGACCCTGTTTTGGTGTCAACCTGCAGGATCCAGAACTGTGCTTGGCTAAATCACAGGGTCTGTGACCTTAGGCAAGTTCTTTTACTCCTATGCTTGATAAGCTTATCCATAAAATTAGGATTATAACAAGGCTAGGTTGTGTGTGGGGGGCGGGGGGTGGACCCAGGACCTCATATGTGCTAAGCACTCCCACCACTGAGCTACAGCCCTGTGCCAGGCCAGTTAGTTTTTGTCAACTGGACGCAAACTAGAGTCATCTGGAAGAAACTTCAATTGAGGAATGGCCTCCATCAAACAGGCCTGTGACTTTGTCTGGACAGCATTCTATTTTCTTTCTTTTTAAAACAAAGTTATTTTCATTTTACATACATGAGTGTTTTGCTTGCATTTATGTATATGCACTGTATACATGCCTAGTGCCTGTGGAGGCCAGAAGGAGGCACTGGATCCTGCAGAAGGCATGGGGGATCCTTGTGTGATAGGGTAACCAGGAATGTTAAACACACAGGGTTGTTCCTACAAAGGAAGGGACGCATAACCTGTTACCTCCACCCAGAAGACTGAGAACAAATGTGGTTAATAGCATGGTGATCTTGGCGCTATCTGTGCAGCTCCCTAGACCCTTATGTTTTTTTCTTCTCCTCATCAATCAATAGACCTCATCTTTATGGAAGTTGTCATGGGTACCTCACAAAGTTTCGATGTAGTCATATCTGTTCTTTCTTTAGCTTACTTTGTGTCTTATTATGCACACAGGATTGAGTTAATTATCACTAGAAAGTTTTCACCAAAACATACTGTGTTTAAATGTGCCTAAAATAAACTACTCAGGGTCAGACTCCAAAGTTCCAGCCAACACTGGAGTCGTGTTGAACAGAACTGACTTCTAGCCTCCTGAGGATCATTGCCCTGCTGTGGTGGTCGCAGAGACCCCTTCCCCTCACTTGCGCATCTCTCAGCCCCGTATGCAAGGTCACTTCAAGCTGGTGTTGTTTCAGATCGTTGTGAGCCACCATACCAGTGCTCTTGAAACTGAACTCAGGTTCTCTGGAGGACCAGCAAGTGCTCTTGACGACCAAGCCATCTCTCCAGCCCGATGAGGCATTTTCTTAAATGCTAATTGATATTGGGAGGGCTCAGCCCACCGTGAGCCTTTCCATCCCTGGATGGGTGGTCCTGGGTTGTATAAGAAAGCAAGTTGAGCAAGTCATGGGAACAAGCCGGTCAGTAAACAGCGTTTCTCCAGGGTTCCTGATTCTGCTCCTCTCTGAGTTCCTGCCCTGGCTCCCTTCAGTGATGGATTGTGATTGGGGTGTGTGAGTCAAATAACCTTTTCCTCTCTCGAGCTGGTTTTGGTGAGTATGTGGTCACAGCAATGACAAACCAATAAGGGTAACCTCCCAGCCCAAGGGCCAGCTTGGACGATTAAGTGGGTGCAGAAACATTGCAATGGCTATATAAGGATTCAAAGTTCCTTATCATTTTTGTCATTAGCTCAACCAGTAGTCTGGTTCTTTGTCAGGCCAGGGCTCTCTACCTGTAGCTGGAAGCCAGTCCCCCAGAGTTGAAACTTGCAACTATTGCATAGTAAGTGCTACTTATGTTCAAGGAATTGATTTTCTTAAAAACAAACAAACAAAAAAATGTAATCTCCTCATAGTACCTCTAAACCAATGGTTCTCAACCTTCCTTTAATATAGTTCCCATGTTTTTGTGACCCTCAACCATAAAATTATTTCATTGCTACTTCATAACTGCAATTTTGCTACTGTTACGAATCATAATGTAAACATCTGATATGCAGGATACCAGATATATGACCCCTGTGAAAGGGTCATTCAACCCCCAAAGGGGTCATGACCCGCAGGTTGAGAATCACTCCTCTATAGGAACTGTCTGATTTATAAGATACAAAAGAAATCTGACCAAAATCAAGTCTGATTGATAGAAAAAATCTGCTGACATGAAATTCACTCCACCCTACTCTCTCATCCCTGCAAGCAAAAATCAAACAAACAAAACACTTTGACCCTTGAAAACCTCTGCTCAATTTTTGGACATTTTGAATAAATTTGTATAATCATGCTCATAGATGTATTGCTTTTATCTTATGAAAGTTGTTAGCCGGGAATCTCTACTTAGGGATATTGGAAAAATTGTTAAGTAGAGATCATCTTGAGTCTGGCATTGTACCATATACCTTTGATGCTGTATTTGGAAGACAGAGGCAGCTGGATCTCTGGGTTTGAGACCAGCCTTGTTTGCAGAGCAAGTTCCAGGCCAGCCAAAACTACACAGTGAGACCCTGTATGAATGTATAAGTAAATAAATAAACAAACAAATAAGAATAAATGCATATTAAATAAGTACAAATGTTAACTTTAATAAGTTAAAATGCTATGTTTGTAGCAGGTTTCTGCTTCTAAGCACAGAGACATGATTTTTGCTAATAGAAAGCTAAAATTGCTCGGTATATCCACTAACTAGCATCAAGTGATAGCCAAGGATTTACTCCAGAGTTGTCAGCATATCCTCACTGGCTTGCTCAGCCTGATCTGTCAGCTGATTGAGGCCCCTTTCCCCTCCTCCCCACCTTACCTCAAACACAGCTGCACACCAGGCCAAAGCCAGAACTGGGAGAAGTCAAGACTGAGTCCCCTCCTCCTCCTCCCCAACCTACCTCAAACACAGCTGCACACTAGGCCAAAGCCAGAGCTGGGAGAAGTCAAGACTGAGGCCCCTCCTCCTCCTCCCCACCCTACCTCAAACACAGCTGCACACCAGGCCAAAGCCAGAGCTGGGAGAAGTCAGACATCAAAGGTCTCAACCCCACAAGTTATATTAGGAACCACGCAGGCTTAGGAAAGTATCTCAGTAATGATGTAATCCATAATAGTTGAGGCCCAGTGAAAATTCCTACCAAAATACTTATATTTCTTGCTATGCTACAATATCATATATCTTATGATATAGTATCATATGTTTACTCAAAAACTAGGATTTATTATTTACAGGTGGCCGATTTCATTTTCAGTTTTTATAGATTTTTTTTTTTTTTTTACTTTAAAGATGATACATGGTTATTTCTGAGAACATGTGCAGTAGGCTGGAATCCTAGTGCTTGAGAGGCCGAAGTAGAAGAGTCCTAAGTTCTATCCCAGCCTGGGCTACATAGCAAGACCATGTCTCAAAACAAACACAAACACAAACAAAAAGTGTACAATATAGAGTTATATAGAGACAAGAAAAATAACCGATAATCTTGCAACCTGGACAGAGGGACAGATCCTTCAATGTTTCTTTCTAGCTTTTTCTCCTTCTGTGTATAAATGTTTTTCTCTTTCTAAATATATTTATTTATGTACAGGTATATTATGTACAAAATTGTGGCTTTTACCCTTAATCTGTCACCTCACCTTATACTGTAAGCATGGTTTTTTTCTGTATTATATCATGTAGAGTCTTAGCAGAAAACAGATTTTGTTTTCTGAGGACCCCCTGGGGGTCAGTTAAGGGACACAGAGCTGCTCAAGTGAGCCTGAAGTAAACACCTTGGGAAGCTTCCCATTGCTAAACCTGAAGGTGAAGGAAGGAGCAGTTACTGGAGTTAAGGTGACTTGGAAAGTGAAGGAAGGCGAGGTCTAGTAGAATCTATGGCCATAGTGGAAAAGCAGCCAGGAATGAAAAGCCTATTTTCTGATGTCTCCTTGCTGGGCTTCCCATTTGAAAAACCAAAAAAGAAGGTGAGAGGGTTGAGTTCTGGAGAATGGAGAATGAATCTAGTTGCAAAGAATGTGTCCCAAGGACCCATGTGTTAAAAGCTTTGTCCAAGCGTGGCACTATTGAGAGGTGGTAGAAACCTTTAGAGGTGGGGTCCAGTGGGAAGTCTAGTCATTGTGTATGAAGCAGGGTAGAAAAAGGGAAGATTAAGGGAACATGGGAAAGAGGAGTCCCCTCACTCTGGGAATCTGCTTGAAGCCTCTCTCCAGCAGAGAATCAAGCATTCCAGCATAAGTAACATCTGCTGTAAGTTTGCTGACATAGATAGAGACCATATTTCTCTCATACAGAAGATACCTTAAAATAAGAATGTTAAAATAGAAATGGTCCACACACAAAGTAATAGTATATATGACCTTGAGTTTAGCCTTCTGTCTTTCCTAGATATTTCCTGAGAATCTCACAAGCAAGACTATTGACTTTTGATTACAGCTGAAACATCTTCACTTCCTGGAGCCATCCTCGGGTGGTACCTTATTAGCTGTAACCCTGGTGCACTCAGGAGGCATCCTAAGATCACATTTAAATTCCTTAGCAACCCATCTCTGTCACTGGTGGTCTGAGGTCAGAATGGGGTTGGATGTTCCAGGTTCTCAGCCTCTTTCCCACAAAGCTGAAAATAAGGGCTATACAGATTTCTAAAAGGAGCAAGAGAACTTTATTTGGAGTACAGACCAGAGAGGGAAACACTGTCAAGATTGACAGCAGGTCCCATGAGTAAATGTACCCAAGGCTGGCTTTTTTTATGGAATCTAAGGGTAGGAAGAGCTGTGCTTCAGGTGGGCTCTCTACTTTGATTGATAGATTAATTCATATATTCACTTTTCTTTATGTGCATGTCTCTTCCCATAATGCCTCATTTTAACCACATGAGTGCCCAATTATGCATGCATAGGCATAAAATGGCAAGGAGGGATTCTGCCCTAAAACCTCACCTAAATAGACTGAATAGCCCTTTAATTCTTTACCATTTAGGATACTCTAGAATAGAAACCATCTAATTTGATCATTTTTTTTTTTTTTTTAGCTGCAGAGAAACTTAGGCAACTGCTCAAAGAGAGACATATATAACCCGATGCATATGAGGTTCAAGGGGGTTCTGAAGTTGGTAGGTGCTTTATTGGGAAGGGGTGTATGTGCATAGTATGGACAGGTAAAGAACTAGGCTGACAAGTGCATTATTACAAGAAGTGGGGGTTACACTGAGCTAAAGCCAACAGAGTCTCCTGTCACTAAACTATCTCCTGTACTTCCCTGTCTCCCAACTTCAGACCCCACCAAACTCATTTAAATGGCTATTGTAAAGACAACTACCTAAGCATGGGCCTCTCATGGGTGTGCCCTATCTATCCTTTCCCTAAGCACTTCCCTTCCCCTATGCTTAAAATCCCTCTCCTATCTCCCACTCTGCTTCACATGCACTCATCCTGAAATTCTTTTCTTCAGTGAAGCCAATAATCAACCCAGTCCTCACCTGAGAGGAGGTATCTTAGGTTCTCTGTGACTGCGATAAAACACCATGACCAATGCCGGGCGGTGGTGGCGCACGCCTTTAATCCCAGCACTTGGGAGGCAGAGGCAGGCGGATCTTTGTGAGTTCGAGGCCAGCCTGGTCTACAAAGCGAGTCCAGGACAGCCAGAGATATTCAGAGAAACCCTGTCTCGAAAAACCAAAAAAAAAAAACACCATGACCAAAAGCAACTTGGAGATAAAAGAGGTTATTCCAGCTTATTGATGTAGTCTATCATGTAGGGATAGGAACATGAAAGCAGAAACTGAAGCAGAAGCCATAAAGGAACACTGCTTACCAACTTGCTCAAATGGCTTGCTCAGTATGTTTTCTTATACCACCCAGGGCCATCTGCGGAGGCTTGGTACCAGCTACAGTGAGCTTGGCCTTCGCACACCAATCATCATTCAAGAAAGTACTCCAATGGTTTGCTATAGGTCAGACTTATGAAGACATTTCCTCAGTTGAGGTTCCCTCCTTTCAGGTGACTACAGCTTTTGTCAAAGCGATAGGAAATCAGCTAGCGCAGGAGGCCCCTGGGAAGAACTCCTTACACTGTGACAGGCTGCGTCTGTGGCCCATGCCCCAGAGCCACTCTTACTCACCCTTGGAGAGGACTGTGGGACCCCAGTCCCCTCATCTTCCCTTCTTTCCCACATCCTAAGCAGGAAATGAATGGTTTTACTCCACCACTGGCTCTGGCTGTGATGTGCCGTCCACAGGCAAAGCAACAGGGCCAGTCAGTCATGGTTCAAAACCTGAAACTGTGAACCAAAATAAATGTTATAGATTATCTTGTGTATATGTTTCAGTAACAGAAAGCCAAGTGACACTCTTACCAAGTATGCTTATGTACACACACACGAGAGAGAGAGAGAGAGAGAGAGAGAGAGAGAGAGAGAGAGGGACAGGCAGACAGACAGACAAAAACAGAGACAGAGACAGACAGAAACAGAGAGAGAAGATGACTGCCTAACGTTCGATGAATTATGTAACCAAGTTCCTGTGGACTGTTATTTTATTTTCTTGACTATTATAACTAGCACTGAAATAAATATTCTTATACACATGCTTTTAGCTGTGTCTCTGATTATTTTCTATAGTCCCAAATAGCCCTCTGAAATTCTATTGTAGTACCAGTTTAAATGCTTGCAAATAATGGCTATGGAAAAGCCAACCTGGGAAGGCCATGCAAGTTAGTCCAAAGAGAAAACATGGTCATTGGCATTGGACGGGACCCAGGAAATAAGAAACAGCCATCACTCCAAGCTGCTGTCCCCAGACACTAGATGTGGGAGTCACACCCCCCAAGCTATGAGAACTGATCTGCTGTCTAGAGAGAAGGGAGTTTCAGGGTCAGTTTACTTGAGGGTCATCTGACAAAGGCACGTGAGGTCAAGGCCTCTAGGATGGGTACCTAAGGCCAAAGGTAAGGTACGCAACATGGGACAGTCATTCAAGGATCCTCTATGAACCATTTCCTCGGGAGATGTTTCCAAGCAATAAAGACAGGTGCATGGCAGGACTGAGAAGAATGGAAAAGTTGGGGTACTAATGTGAAAGGAGGAAGAAGAGGAAAGGGAGGAGGAAGACAAGAAAGGAAATGAGGGCAGCAATGAAGGGGTAGAAGAGGAGTCTGGAACCAGGGCCTATGGAGTTCCCTTCCAATCTGTGTCCCTATCCCTAGCTTTAATGCCCAGGAACAAGGAGAAAGCACAGGAAAAGGAGCAAGTGCCAGAGACTACCTTCTCCCCCAAGAGCCAAGAAAAGTAGCCAGAGGTTCAAGGATCCCACCACATAAACAAAAGCAGAACCAGAGAATGATGACCAGGCTGCATGTGTTCCTTGGCAGAAGTGTAACATGAATATCTGTCTGGTGGTTCATAAATTCAACACAAGGAAATAATAGACAAAGTTCAATAGGGCACAGGATATAGATTTTCAACTGATTATTGATTGATAAGAACAGTCACATTGCTGACAACCAACTTCCAACTCTTCCTCTGCTCCCATGGTGCTAGACTCTGACCGACACTAAATAACTTAATCCTTCTGACGTCTGCACGAAGAAGCTCGTATTGGGTATCAGGAGATGGCTAAGGTGACCTGAACTGTCCTCTATGGCCCTGGTCCTAACCCACTGCAAATTATGGGCCAATTGCCAGCTGCCTGTTCCTGTATCTTTTCATCAGCGTGTGTTTGTGATCCAGAGTGTCCTCACACCTGTGGTGCAGGTATGCAGTAATCAAAAGTCGGGAAGAGTCCTGGAAACTAGAAGACAAAGAGAAGTGGCTTTATTTTTATTGCGCCTCTGGATTTTTCAACATGGAGGTCCCTCTGCCTGGAAGACTCCTCCTAGCTGCTTCATCACTCCAGGCCTCTGTCTGTTGCTGCCTCCTCACTGTCTGTCTTGACCACTGCGTCTGAATGAAATGAGCTCTTTCACCTCATACTCCCATTAGAGCTTCTCTTCTATCCTCTGTGACCCTCTGATGTGTGTGCATGTGTGTGCTTGTGTGTGTGTGTATGATTTGAACTGACATCTTTATTCTCTGTCTCTCCCACCACAAGAGAGGCACTCTGAGTCAAGGGTGTGATGTATTTTGTTTCCTAGGTCCAGTTGAGCCCATTTCTCAGGTCCCATCACCTAGCTGCTCTATATTTACAAGGCTCCAAGCACCCGGATGCAGTCTGACCTGAGTACAAGGTAAATTCACTCATGACAGGGGTGGGGCTTGAGGGTGTGGAACAGGGAGGTTGGAGAACCAGCATGGGCCTAGGAAACACTCCGAGAACAAGGGAGGCCATCGAGCTGACCCCAGGCCCTGGTCAACATGGACAAAAGTGATACTGTGGCAAAGTATCCCTATGTTGGACATTCAATGCTCCCTGGAAGCTTTCAATAACTGTCAATAATTCATAAACTATGCCTACTGCTCTCTGCCTCTCCTGCAATATCAGCGTCCCAGGGGAGGAAGTGAGGCTGAGTCACTGGTCCACACCCTGCTTCCCCAGCCAGCTTTTACTTCCGTAGCAGGAAGGAGCAAATTGAGACCTTTACAACTATACAGCCAGGGAATTCCTCCAGAATTGCAGAAGGACTGGGTGCTAGAAAGGAACACTCTCCGTGAACAGATAAACAGTACATCAGAAGGAGGGAGCCCTTTCCTACATACTGATGGAGACTCCATGAAATAATCTGACAGCAGCTTACTTATCCATAGTACAAATCGGACTCTGGACATTCACTCTTCTGCCAGGCCTGGTCACACAGCCAGTACCCATGTTTTTGAACAACACTCAGACAGAAGTAGCCAACATCCTGGAGGCTCAGCTGTCAAAGGCGAATGAGGAAGAAGCCCAGAGTGGTGGATCATGAGGATCACCTTCTAGAAGTCCATGGGGTGGGAGTGGAGGGATTTCCAAGGGAGGCAGTCAAGGCCCTGGCTCTGCTTCCCTAAACCGGAAGAACCAGCTGCTTCCCTGAACACTGTCACAGCACTTATGGGATTTGTTTCTCGTTGGCAGCCTCTCCTGAGGAGAGATCAATGACCCCCAAGTCTGCCTTCAAAAAGACAGGCTCTTTTTTCTTCTGAGGAACGAAAAAAAGGCGCTGGTACATTCCTCATGCTCCTCCTTTCATGACTGTAGAAAACTTACTTACGTTTCCTTCAGTCACCCTTGGGTAGTCCCCAAAATGAGACGTGGAACAATCCAGAAAACAACACAACCCATTTGTGGGCCTTACTGAAAGGTCAAGTTTGTAACATTAACAAGCATGCCCTGCTATACAAATGCAGTCAATTCTTCACCTGCTGCTCTGAGGAGTTGCTGGCATTTCTGGCTGCCACAGAAAACAGGTGAACACTGAGAATGAGCCCGCTCAGCCTTTGGCCGCTTGCCGCCTCCATCGCCCAGCTCCAGCATGCCAAGCTGAAGTCCCTTAAGCCATCCTCAAAGAAGCAGCCTCCGCCCCATTTTTTTTTAAAGCTCTCAGGAAATATGCCTACCTACTCTTCCACCCACCCACCGGCTCGGTACAGGCTTCTGATCCGGTTCCGCCCACCTCCCGTCCTGAGGGAGCCTCAGGAAAGAGCCCAGAGGCTTCCTCTGCCTTAGCAATGGCAGCTATCTATCCTCCCTCAGCTTCCTGGCTGGAAGCTCCTAGTGTCTTTCTTTTAAAGGTGTCCCTCTTTCCTTACTGGGGATCTGCTCACCGCTCCCTTCCCTTTCATGCTGCCATCATCTTGACTCATCCGTTCTGGGGCCTCCAGGAAGAGGGACCTCATAGTCACCTTTCCATCATTATCAGCCCTACCCTTCAGCTCCCCAGGGGCATCTTGACCTGGGTGTCTCCACGTGTTACACCACACCAAAAGAGCTGCTTCCTCTCTGCTCCGAGTCTGTTCCTCCCCCACATTCCTCTCTCAAATTCAGCATCATCCCTGGTAGACCTACTGGCCTCCTTTTCCAAATTTAACCAATTACCAAATCGCTTCTTTGCAACAACTACCCTCTTTCCATTCTTGTCAAATGTTCTTGCAGACCATTGCAGTGGCATCTAAACTCTCCTCCCCACCCCCACCTCTCCCCACCCCCACCCCACCCTACCCCGGACTTCGCCCCTACTCTCTGTATTCTGTTTGAGAGCAAACTCTTAATGTCTGTTCAGGAAACACTAGTTTGTCACTCCCTGGCTCTGAAACCTGCAATGACTTGCATTGCTGATGAATCCCCTGGTGCTGAGTCTGACCTTAAACTCTTTGCAATTCACCTTGTCTTTACGGACATGTTCTTTAGTGTCCTTTAAAATTCCCACTCATCTTCCAGTAGTCCATGTCTTCCTACGTCTAG
>CAJQZJ010032773.1:5030217-5055976 GCA_907164525.1 Lophiomys imhausi
CCATGTCTTCCTACGTCTAGGCTTTTGTCAAACAGGAAGTTTCTCAGGAATGCCATTTCTCTTGTTTGCATGTATCAGCATCCTGCCTATTCTTCAAGGCTCATCTCAAATGCCTCCTCATCCTGGAAGCCTTCCTGGGTTATCCTAACCAGGTTTGCTCCTCATTCCCAAGTTCACTAGCTTTCTCTAGCCATGCCCACCACAAGGCTAATCCACTACCACATCCACCACAAGGCTTCTAATGCTGGGAAACACCGGTTCAAAGAAGATACTTAGAAGGACTGTGGCAAAGTAAAGCTATGGAAATGTGTTTTCTTCACACCCAGGAGTAGAGATCAAAGTATAGACCAAAACCCACTCCTTGATCAACTTGGTCCATTGCTGGAGAGATTTTAATTAATCACATGGAAAATATTCAAGGGACTTAAGAAAGCTGGGGAAGGGGGAGGCAGGCAGAAGCTAGTTAGAGTAGCTGCTGTAAGCGAGGCTTTCTTCCTGTAACTCTATCCCCAGGGACCACAGGTACCTCTGCTTAATCTCTCTGTCTCTCTCTCTGTGTGGTCACTCAGGATATGATTACTGGCATCAGATGCAAGCACATGTTTCTGTTCCATTAGTCTGAGAGAGGCTGAGAAACTGAAAATGGACCCACAAGGGTATTGCTGTGGTAGCTGTGTTGGTCTAGTTACCACCTCAAAGAGGAGCGAGGTGGAGGAGAGGAAAGGGCCAGCACATGCATGGGCCAGGAGGGGGAGGCCTTACGGAAGCAGAGGGAGATAGAAAAACACAGAGCAGGATCCTGAAGGCAGGAGATTGGCTCCCTTAGGCTGTTACAAGACTGGAGCATTGGAGGAGGGGTGGATATTGGCCCCAGACCCACATGGGCACCCACCCACAAAACAACTCAGAGGCTCAGGCTTCACCACCACAGGGGTTTGGCCATCAGCCTGACAACCCTGGTGAGAACTGTTGCTACGGTATACAGTAGCCCACACAGCATAAATCTGTCTCCCACGCAGGAACAGCCTGAACAGGAGGCTACAGCCTGGTAATGAAGACGTTAACCGCTGAAATACCGTGTCAGATGGCGCCCGTGACATCTGAAAGCCGTAATTTGCTACTCGGCATATTTTTGTTCCAGGTACCAGAGCCTGTACAAACGTTGTCGTGTCTCTCCAAGGAAGCCGCTCCACTTCTCAGCTTGGCTCTGGGCCAGGTGGTCTTGGCCTTGCCAACGTGGTCCCTTTGGTGGAGAGCTCTGGAAGTCTTTGCTTGGACCATGTAGAAACCCGGGAGGAGCACGAGGTTAAAGGCGCACCTTATTCCCCAAAGTGCAGGTCTCTTGAACCGTCCATTTCTCCTCACCCCAATCTAAGTGTCAAGGCCGACTTTTTATAGGGTGCCTTGAAAGAGGTCAAAATAATTTTAACCACATAGGGCTGCAGGGCTCTTAAAAAGGAAAGATGATAATGAAAAGGGTACAGACGCACAGATCTCTTGTTCAGGCCAGCTCACTCTTTCAAATCAGTAGCTTCACCATCCTTCCTCTCTCTCCTCACTGCTCCCTTCCCAGAACCTCAGTCAGGCAGACAAGCAATTTCTGTGAGTAAAAGCCTTCAAATGAAAGGTCATCTTTTTAGCCCTCACTGGCTACCTGACACTTAGGTGGAATCAGTGCCCGAGTTCAAGCCTCTGTACTTAAGGGAAGAGGAGCCCCCAGCACACCCACGACTGTGCTTAAACCACAGGAACTGGGAGATTCAAGGTCTGGGCAGAGAGGCCTTTCCCAGCTTAATCCTCCCTGCTGGGCCTCAGCTGGGGTACATCTGTTGACCCGCTGCTCTGGATGGCCTTCCTGCCAGGCTTTGTGGAGTGGGCAGAGAGGATAAAATGACCATGAACAACAGGAGTCTCAGCTCCTGGCCTGGGTCCCTAAAAGCACCGGCTGCAAAGCAGATTTAACAGCTTCTAAAACACCCTGGGTGGCAAGGGCATAGGCAGGAACTCTTTCACTTAAGTGGAAGTGTTACCTCAAGTACTGTATCTCAAGGAGGACCAGATGCTAAGCGCAGAATCACTGTGAGAGAGTGGGTGGCACCCTGTAAACGCCTCTCCCAAAACTCCCATTAGGCAAAATGCTGGGTCCTGCAGGTTATTAGGGGCTCCAACAGTACAGTGGTCCAAAGGCAACAGGGAGCAGGCAACAGAGACTTCTCCACACACTGAAAAGCCCATCATCACCTACACTGAGCTCTTTGAACCTCAAACGTTTTCTCACCTAGCAAACAGCATAACCCACTTCACAAACTGTGGCCATCGGATCCCTTGGGGAGCTGCGGGGAGACTCCTTTGTTAAACGCAATATTTAAGGGTGTTTTTTTTCACTCATGTTTTATTGGGATATGATTTACGTACTTTGCTGAAATCTGCCTTTTTTATACACCATTCTTTCATTCCTTATGAATGCACGCTTTCATATAAGTAACATCACAATCAAGACAGAAAACATTTCTACAGTCCCCAGAAGTTCCCTCATGCCCTCTTATAATCAATCCAGACCCCTCAGCCTTAGCTCTAGGCAGCCACTGATCTATTTTCTGTCCCTCTGGTTTTGCCTCTTTCCAGAACGGCACATAAATAGAACCATACAGTATGTGTATGGCTTTCTGCGTCAGGCTCCTTTCACTTAGCGTGACACATGACTTCATCTGTAACTTGTTCCTTTTTTATCGCTAAGATGAATGCCGTATACTTCACCCATTAACCAGCTGAAGGACGTTTGGATTGTTTCCAGTTCGGGGCGACTATGAATAAAGTTGGAGAGAACATCCAAATCCAGGTTTTTGTGTAATCAGAAGTTATCATTTCGGTAAATAACCTGAGCCAGATTGTTTGGGATCTAATCAGTGCACGCTTAAGTTTGTAAAGTAACTGCCAAACTGCTTTCCAAAACGACTACAATTTATTCTCAGCAGCAGCATATGATCATCCCTGCTGCCCCACATATACCTGCTAGTGTTGGGGCTTCTTTTCTCATTGTGGCTTCCATGAGTAGCCAGCTGTATTTCATTGTAGTCTTACTTTTAATTGTATACTGTCAGTGATGCCAAACCTTTTTGCATGCATACTAATGATCTATATGGTTACTTTGATAACACATCTGTTAAGATGTTCTGCCCATATTTTATAGAGCAATTTGGTTTTTACTTACTACTGAACTGTGCGAATTCCATCTACACACAAGCCATTTCCCAGATATATGATTTACAGATGTTTTCTCCCAGTCTATTATTTTTCTAATTTTCTTTTCTGTTGTTGTTGTCATTTCCCATTCCTTTTATTTAAACTTTTTTCTCATAACTTTCTTGCAAAAAACAAAAGTTTTCCATTTTGATGAAGTCTAGTTTATCAGTTGGATGATCTCCTTGGTTTGTATCCAAGAACTCATTGCTTAAGTCAGAATCACAAGGATTTTTCTCCTGCGAGCTTTACCACAGTCTGCGTCAATGCTATCTTCTCCTCTGTTTATGGTTATGTAACTCTGCCCACACCATCTTCAACTGTCTGTTCTTCCCTCTGTCCAAAGTCCACTAATGATGTGTGCATGGTTTTTTCTGGTCCTCTCTACCCTGCTCAATTGATCTAGCCGTCTATCCTTTCAGTAGCATGGTTATCATCATTACTACAATGAAAGTCTGGAAATGAGAGAACAGCAATCTTCAACATGTACCTATCTCTCAATGGCTGTTTCCCTACACTAATTTCCATATTAATTTCAGAACCATCCTCATGATTTCTGCAGGAGGGAGATGCAGTGGAATGATTAGCTGTCAGCTTGGAGGAAAGCTGGCATCTTCATCAAAGGGAGCTCACAACTGGTAGACACGGTAGAGCTCTCTACTTATATCAGATTTCGTTCATCAGAATCTTACAGTTATAAAAATACAGGTCTTATACACTTTTTGAAACTTTTAATACACATTTAATGCTCTGAGGTGCTCTTATAAGTGGAACATTAATTGAAGTTGCATTTACTGAATTTCAATGAGTAAATGTTGGTGGCTTTTGTGCATAAATGCAACAGCTTTGCTTTGTTTCTCCTCCGTCCAGCGCTGTTTACCGCAGTCAGTAATGTTAACAGCTTTGGAAATAGGCTATGTGAGGTTTTCTAGATGGATTGGTATGATGTTACAAGTAGAGGCTTTCTCAACTACATGGAACTTTTTTTCTTGTCTTATCACGCCCTGTCTAGAACTTCCACAGCTAGTGGGGACTTAAATAGTAGGAAGCAGCTTTCTGTCCTTGTTCAGTGTTTTAGGGGAACTTGCTCAGTGGCTCACAGCTAAGCATCCTCTTGGCTGCAGGCTTTTCAACATGTCTTTACAGATGGAGAATCCTAGTTTGCGGACAATTTTATTTGATCTTCTATTTTTATCATGACTGGGTTTTAAATGTTCTCTGTCTGCTCAGATGACCACAGAGTTTTTCTTCTCTAGTCTGTTTATGTGGTGAATTGCACTGACTAGTTCTTAAAATGCTTAGTCAACATTGTATCCCCAGAAGAGTCCATCTTGTCTATGTTCTAATTATGCTTGATAAGAATGCTATTGCTGAAAGGAACAGCCTGTGGACACCACTCAAGACACATTTGGTTGATAAGGTCATTCTATCATATCTCCTAACTGATTTTGCTATGTATTTGTCGGACCTCTTTAATGCTGACATAGAAGTGTTCAAATCTCTGATTACAACTATCCATTTGTCTTTTCAATTGTGTTAGTTTTTGCTTCTTATGTTTTGAAATGTAGTTACTAAGTATAAATTTATTTAGGGTTATTATGCCATTTCCTTCCAAAAAAAAAAAGTCAAGATTTTGATATGTAGCCTAGGCTGGTCTAAAATTCACAGTCGTCCTGTCTCAGCATCATGAATACTACCATCACAGTTATGTGTCACCTGGCTTATGCTACGTTATCTTAAACCTCTGCTAGTAGTCCTTACTCTAAAATCCATTTTTGTATAAATGTATTTGGAGCATAGTCTTTTAATTGACATTTGTGCAACATTTATTTTACTTTAACTTTAGTAGCCTGTATTTTTTGTATTTTAAATGTTTTTTTTTATCAAATTATCAAGTGGGATCTTATTTTTTCAGCCAGAACAATAATTTCTGTCACCCAATTTCTATGTTTAATTGTTTCCATTGAATATAGTTATTGATCTTGTTGAACTTAAAGCTGCTGTCTTGAATCTGTTTTCCTCTTGTTCTGTCTGTTGCATCTTGTGTCTTGGATCTGTTTTCCTCTTGTTCTGTCTGTTGTATCATTTTTCCCTTCATTTCTCTACCACTGGATTGTTTTTATTCCATCTTAGTCTCTAGCATTGATTATCATTTTGTTTTTAAAATTTACGGCATGCACCATAATTAATTATAGTGTACCCTCAAATAATATAAGACTTTACACGTTAGTGTCACAACAATAAATGTTCAGTCTTTTCAGACCTTTGTCCCATTGTCATATGTATTGGGATTTTGTTTTTTGTTTGTTTGTTTGTTTTGCTTTGCTGTTGTTTTAATATATTAAACACATAACACATTCCTACTCTTTTGTTTTAGGCAATTGTCTTTTGTTTTACAGAATGACTAAAAATTATTCTTTAGGCGTCCTGACCTCCATTTTAACCATTTCCAGAGATCCTTAACTTTTGTGTGTAGATCTAACTTTCTGTAGAAAGCCATCCCTCTGCCAAGGAGCTCTCTGTATGCAGGGGGCAGGTCTTAGATTTCTTGGTGCATTGTTGGGGAAGTGGTGTCCCCGTAGAGCACATAAGCAAGGGGGGGGGGGTCCTTAGGTTGCCAAGTGCATCATGTCCCAAGACAAGTGGAATCCCAGATTGCTGAAATGTTCCCTGTGCTTGTCTGCCTTGTCCGCACCTGCAGGAGATTCTGTCAACATTCCTGAGCCTAGAGGCTCCAGGCCACTTGTTACCTGGGGTCTGGGGGTCTGGTGGTGGAAGGTAAGAAGAGGTGATGTCCTTTCCTGGCTTCTCTTCAGTCATGAACCCAGCAGATGCTCCACAGGCCAATCTGATGGAGACCTTTTCTCACTTGAGATCCCCTCTTCCCACATGACCCTAACTTGTACCAAGCTCACACAAAACAAAAAAATGGACCAAACCTAACGCTACAGGGCAGGCTAAGAGTCCAGATAAAGAAGAAAAAGAAGACAGTGCTCCCTGCACTAAAGAACAACCTCGTGAAGAAAGTCACACACATTTTAAAACTAATGACAATCCTCTGTCAGAACAGTGTCCTGTAAGATTCATTCCAAAAGAGAAAATATTAGCCCCAGGTCTCTATTTACTTATGCTAGTGTCTTTTAATTAGGATTGCTGTTACTTCTTATCAATATTCTGCTTTCAAACTTCTATAGGTCTGATTAATTTGTTCAAATTTTATTTTTCCCATAAGAACTGTACTTTCATTGCATGATTTTTCAAAACTCACAAATGGCAATATAGACAAAAAAAATTCTATAACATGTATTTTCTTCCAATCATAAAAGCATGGTACGTTCATTATTGAAAAACTGAAAACCACAGGAAATAATAAGTAGCCAATAATTATCCCGCTCAGAGATAATTTTTAAAATATGACAAAGTTTTTTTCCACTTTACATATACTTACTTTAATCATGAGTATCAAGATGCCACAGCCTTCAAAATTAACAAGTGAAAACTCTTTTTTAAAATAATTTCTGCACCAATGAGGGAAACAAATACTTAAGGAAATTTCCCATGCAAATCCACACCAAAACCAGCCATTTCACCTTGTGAATATTACTTTGTGTAACAGAAAATGGGCACATTCAGACTTAATCTAACTGAACTTAAAAACCTATAGACTCTAATTCATGCTTGTTTTTTTTTTTTTAGTAAAGCATCTTCATTTTATTTTATTTATTTTTTATATAAGTACTTTATTTTTTTTCTTCGAGTTACATCTCAGTCACAAACCCTTCCCTATTCCCCCTTCCTGTCCCGCCCTTCCACCATCTTCCCCCCCAACAGCTTCCCTTTTCAATCCAACAAATGGTTCTTCCTCTTATAACAGTAAATTCTATACAAAACAGCAGAATTAACTATGCCACATTTATGAGAGTTAAATGGCCCAGTATACCTTCCCAATGTCCAGTTCATACATCTTTGGCCCCTGACTTTAACCTTCTACCTTCTAACCATCATGCTTGTTTTAAAGCACCAAAATCTGCTTGAGTTAGGAATATCCAGAAAAACATAACCACTAAGGTTATGTAGATATAGCTATAGATAAGAGGGGATTTGGTGTGGGAAGTGGCTTGGGCAATTACAGAGACCAAGATATGTCATTTACAAGCTGGCAGCAATAAGAAATCCAGTAGTTCTGTTTGAGTGCAAGACCTCAGAACCAAGTTGCAAGGAGGAAATGGGTTACTGGTACAACTCTCAGAGCCAGAAGGCTCAGCATCCCCACCATGAAGCTGGAAGGTCAGAGAATACCGACATCTAAGCTCAAGAAGAGAGTTTTCCAAATCTGGGTATCTTGACATTTTAGACTTCTAAATTTTAAAGGAATACACATTTATATTACTCATGTGGAATTGATTAAAACTTTTTTGGCATAAGTACTTTGGGACATAATCCATACTGCAGACTTCTAGTGCGATTCTAACATCTGCTGGGTAATTATGTGTGAACAGGGGCCATCTTGCTGAATCTGCAGCAGGAATGATCTACAGTACTCTCTGCTCTCCAGCCTCGACCTTGGGAATCCTGCAAACATCCAGGAAGGAGTGATCTGGGCAAGACATCTGAGGTAGGGTGTGAACATTTCATTGTTGTAATGGTCCTCCTGTAGCAAATCAGACTTTAAAATCCCCCACCACACAGGGAAGGAGCCTCCTTGTCCCCTGTCACGGAGAAGGCTCACAAAGCAAACGACCTCCAAAGGAAAGCTAACGAGGCTTTCCTTTCTTGGTCAAAATAGAATCTTCAGAGCCAAGTGTAGTGGCTCACACCTGTCATCCCAGCACTTACTTGGGAGGCTAAGCAAGAAGGAGGTTGTAGTAAGGTCAAGGCAAGCTTGGACTGTAGCCAGAGTTCCAGGCCAAAGTCCAGGGCATCACTATTACTCTGCCATACAAAAACACACAGGCCCTCTTCAGGCTCAGTGCTCACAGCAGCGTGCAGGCACAGATACACACAGACACACACACACAGAGACAGACAGACAGACACACACACACACACACACACACACACACACACACACACACGCACAGTTGCTTCTAGAAAAAGCAAAGCTGCCATTGCACTTAGAAAACAAAGCCACTAACTCGGAGACCTAAGGGCAAATGCTGTGGTATCTGTGAGTGGCGGAGCAGCATAGACCTAAAGAGTCTGTGTCCGATTGCATTTCTTACTTTGATTTACTAGAACTAATTTGCAATAGTGACTGGCAATCTGCCCCTGGTAAGGATGCTTCTAAATTTAAAATTCAATTTTAATTCATTTCAGCAAATGCTTATTGAACCCTTCTAAGTGTCAGACATTAGGGTCTGGGGACAGAGGTTTGCCCGGGAAATATTGGTTGTCCTTCCACAACCTAGCAAATTATCAGAATACCTACCGACACTCCTTGGTAAATGTTACCCACCAGACATTTTCTAATGTTCCAACAAATGCCTTCCATTTGGCCGGTTATCTCAGGCAGTGCAGTGAGGCCTGGGGCCACGTTGCACGCCCTCTGCTATGACAACATTTGTAGAAAGGTGTTGTTTCTGGGCTGAAAGAGATGTTCCCCTATCCCTCTTGGTTGAACATGACCAGCTACAGTATCAAAAGCTTGGGGACAGCCTGGTGATGCAGGTTCTTTCATGAAGCAATCTCTGCAGCTAATGTTATAGTGAGATACTGTTCCAAAGGTGCAGCCCTGTAAGGCCCTAGCAAGAATGTGACGTAGGCTTTATGTTTTTAATACATCTTTTTCTGCCAAAATCACTCTTTTTGTTGCTGGCAAATCAGAATTCTGACAGATACACATACTTGGACTTCTGCTCAGTGAGAGTGTGTTGTACCATCCTAAATCATCACATAGGGAAGATAGCTCTGGGCAAAAACTGGGTTGTGTCTACATGGAAAGGACACAGTATCCAACTAAGAAAGTCCTTTTAGGAGCTGGATAGGTGGGCTATGTTAAAGAGCATTTGCTGCTCTTCCAGAGGACCCAGATTCGATTCCCAGCACCCTGGGTGACTCAAAACCACCTGTAACTCCAATTCCTGGAGGAGCCCATGCCCTCTCTGGCCTCCTCAGACACCAGACATACAGTGGTACACAGACGTACATGCAGGCACTCACGTATACACATAAATAAAGTAAATAAAATAAAATATAACATAACATAAAATAAAATATTAAAAAGAAAGTCCTGTTAGCCATTGGTTCTCATCTGTAGGACAGGTTCAGATTGCCTCCACCAGCTTGTCACAAAAGAATAGAAATTTAGTTTCATTTGTTTCTATGACATATAAACAGATACAATGTGTTGTATCACTCATTTACATTCATATATGTTCTCTGGACAGGAGAAAAAGAGAGCGTGAAGGTACTGGGCAGTGCTTCATGGACTGGCATTTATTATGTTTGGGCTGCAGTTGAGACAGGTCATGGTGTGGCGTGGTGAGCATTTGCATCAAAGCTTTTGGAATCTTTCCATGTTGGGAGGGGGACGAGAAGCATCAGCACACACTGAGCCAACCCTGAATTGACAGGGCTGTTTTGCTGAGCTCTGTCCCCTCAGGGTGCACGTGTCCCTGCAGGTGCCTGCCGACAGCTTCGGTGGCCACAGTATCAACACATCCATCAGCAGCCTTTCATATTAAGTTACAGAACACATACCATGGGGCCCAATTTAACTGGAGGACAGGGAAATGTTTTAAATTCTAGAGCTGCTCCGAGCCATACGAAACCAGTTGTGTAACCTTTCTTTACTCTCTACGCCTCCTCTGCACCCAGCTGTTGCAAGGTACAATATTATACCTCGCCCAGACTCCTGGCACCTGTTGTAGGCAATTTGAAATGAAAACAAGTTGGTGGGGAACCCAAGAAGATATCTGAGAGCACATTTCATTCAGTACGAATGCCCCTGCCGACTATTCCATTTCAGCAGACTCTGCAACCATTCTTCTTTGTCATCATTTGGCGGGGCGTGGGGAGGGATAACACATCTCTCTTTAGAGAGAACAAATCAGCACTCTTCTGGTCCAGGCTGCAGATAGCCTTGCTCACTCTCCCCTGGTCCACTCTGCTTCTCTGCTGCATACTAATATTTCCTTTCTGCCTTTCAATTTGTCACAGCCACTTTTCCTCAAAGAGCTTTCATTTCCTCTTGTTTGTCCATCCTGCACACCCCTCCCTCCTTTGGTTTTTGTGAGAGGACACCAACATCCCCTGGAAGACTAGAGAAGGTTTGCAAACAAATGGCAGGGGCCCAGCAAGGCCAGACATGACCCAGCTTACACCATACGCAGAAAGGAAACTTACTATGTGCATCCTTGTAACCCTTGAGGCGTCCTGCTCTGAGCTCACCTGTCTGCTCTTCATCATTGTGTGCCCTTGATCATGAAATTGCTTAGGGAAGTCAGCAATTTCTACTAGAAACAAAGGGAGCTTCAACAAGAGGGACAAGAATATGCAGCTCACCTCCCAAGACTTCCGGAATCATTTGCCAAGGCCCAGGCTGCTTTTTTTTTTTAATCTGTTTCTGTTCTGAAGATGGTAGAGCTGTATCTAAATCCTTCATCAGCCATCATGGTTCCTCATAATCCACTATAAGACTGGGAATGTAGGCCCTTGGCCCAGAGCTCACAAATACAAGAGCAGAACACAACCAGGGAGTGGGGGTGGGACAGGGAGCTGCTGTAGAAGAAGGGAAAGAGATTTGAGCTTGAGAACCCTGGGTTCAAACCTTCCTCGCTGTACTTAAGAGCTACTGGGTGTTGAAGAAGTCATTCTGATCCTAAGAGTTTAATGAGATGTGGCTCACACTTTCTTGCAGAGTGAGTGTGGATTCAAATATGTGTGAAATGCCTAGCACAGAGTTAAGACTGTGTGCATGCACACACACACATGCACACATGTACTCACATGAACACACCCACACACACTCACACCACCACCCCTTCCTGCCCACTAGGCCCTGCAGGTATTTTCAATGCACACGGCACCATTGGAGATATAACCAGATAGTCACCGTCAAACTTTAGGGGAGCAGTCAGGCCCTTCCTTCCTGTTCTCACTGGCTTGATTTCCCATGCAAGGCTGTGACTTCTAGTCACAAATGCCTTCCTTCTCTTCAGACAGTATAGAAACTGATGCCTTGTTCCTAGCCCTGCATACACAGCCTCCCGTTATCTGAGGGGTATGCATTCTCTAACTCCCACTGGGTCCTAAAACTACAAGCAACACCAAACCAAATAGGCTGTATTCTCCTTTACATACTATTCCTGTGGTGGTGTCTGTAGAAAAAGAAGGCTAAGTTATTTTATTAACTAGTATTTAAATTGTTTTTAATTGGTCAGTGGCATTAATCCTTAATCAGTCATTATAAATGAGTACACACAGACACCACGAAGATTTTGACAAGCCTTGGCCTGAATTGAGCAATCTTGGCCCACCTAAGCTAGTTCTTAATTCTATTACCCAGAGATGACCATATTTATACATACGTCCCCTTGGACTACTATTCTCCACACTATGCCAATGTTCCTGGCCATGTGGAATGAGGCTCTTTTTTCTAACCCATGGCGTGTGTCCTCCTTCTTCCTGCTCCTGGCTGGAATGAACTAATCCTCTGTGTGAAACTGCAGGGTTCCTGTTCTAATCTCAAGAAGTCCCACCTTCCTATACTCTTTCTGCCCAGCTAATTGGCCATCAGTGACTTTTTTTAACCAATCAAGAGAGTGCCTCAGAAGGGGCGGTAACCAGATGTCAGCATTGAAGTCAGCCTATCAGAAGCAATGTTATTAGAATTTTCCCCAGCAGGTGTCTAACTTATAAATGAATCCCAGCAAGACCTTGACAGTAACAGCTCATAATAAAAGAGTAACTGTAACTCAGTCGGGCACCATTTGATTGATTATCACACTCACAACAGCTGATTTGGTAACTGACAGAGCTGCTAAGTGACTAACATTCGGGTAACATACAATGTGGACACCCTGGATGTAGGGAACTCATGTCCTGGGATGGGAAATATCATATTTTATCATGTACTGGATAGGAATGGCGGTGCACACACACGATCCCAGCACTCAGCAGCTGAGGCAGGAGGATTATGAGTTTGAGGCCAGCTTGGGATACAGGATAAGGAACGTCCTGTCTCAAAAACAAAATATTTCATCACGCTACTCAGAACAGTTAGCCATTGGTTAGCATTCCTGATCTGTTAATCCATGGTACCTCAAGTATGGAAAAAAAAAAAAACAGGTGGAAGACGGGGTGGGGAAGAACTACTGTGGGTCAACCCTGGGGTCATCTCTGAGCAGGATTGCTCCTGGATATCCAAAAACATTATTAACACAGATGCCAAAGTGGAAGACAGGCAAAGACAAGGAAGAAGGAGGGGCCCTGGGCCCCAACTCTGCCTGCCCTCCTTCACAGCCCTCTCCCCACCTCCTGTCTGTAGACACCCCTCCCTGATCTGGTTTGTGATTCTCTTCAGCTGGGGCCTCGGTCTGCTTGCCGCCTTTTCTCTTTGCTGAGGAGCCAGTCTCCTCCCCATCATCTGAACTCTCACTGAGTGTCCCCCAAGTGCTGCTGTTGGCAGCTCTATTCCACAGAACTTCAAGCACTGCGGTGAGGAGAAAGGGCAGGAGAAAGGGCAGCAAGATGTAGTGCAGTGCAGACAGATAGAGGCACCCTCTGCGTTAAATGCTGGCTCATGGCTCGAATAGCTCCAAGGAGAACTGAGCCACACAAAAAGAGATGAATTTCACATCTTTTTCTGCCAGTGACTCTGGAGGCCTTGTTATGCCCAAATGCCCGGTAAACAGAACCTCCTGACATGACTTACAGGGTTAGCATGGAAACTGAAACCTGCAAAAATATCTGTAAAGTTACAAAGAAACATGGCTCTTGAGGTAATTAGTATTCTGTGTCAAAAGTTTCCATTGAGAAAGGATCAATCTCTTTTCCTCTCCTGTCTCTTTTTATTTACATAGCCCCAATACACAGTAAGTTCCACAATAAGGTGAGATTTGACATACAAGCATACTTGGGACACTTTTGCCTCAGTCCGCTTCCGCATATGTCAGTCACCCCCTTGCTCTCCTTTCTGCTTGGTTCGTGGTTCTTCCTGCCCATCAGTGTGAGCGACCACTCACTTTTCCAGTTTGCTTTTGTTTGGTCAGTAGGAGTTACAGTAGGAGTACAGTTTATATTCTGTAAAATTTTATTAAAATGGAATTATATACTCTATACCCTCATTTTGGGGGATCTGGCTTCTTTTCCTCAAAATTGTTTCAAAATTCATCCATGTATTATGGTGTATCCATATAGCAGCTTATTGTTGCTATTGTTGTTGAATAACAACAAAACAAAACAAAAACATTAAACAGGCCACTTAAAAAAAAAGCCTAACCCCAAATTTTTAAACACTGTTCACATCTCTTTCTCAGTGAATCAGATGCTGGGCTTCCTCCTTCATTCCTGTATTCATAGAATGATTCCTTTTCATGTGTTTTACTTTCATGGCAAAGAAGTGGGTTTCCTGTGTTCACCTGGGTTAGACACAACTAATTACAAGTCAAATTTCCAGGGAGTAGAGCGATGAGAAGAGAAATGTAAGGGTGTTCATGTGGGAGACTAGAGTTTGTATTAACTTAGCCATCTTGGAAAGAACCAAAGTGGTCAAACACTTCCGGGGCTGGAGGAGGGGGAAGGTAATTCTATTAGAGTGTTTCCTGGGTAGTCTTTTTTAATTTTAATTTTTATTTATTTATTACTTCAGCTTACATCTCCATCACTGTGTCCTCTTTCCACCCCTCCCAGTCCTACCCTCCCACCCTCTAACCCCTATCCCTTCCATCCTACTCCTCTGGAGTAGAGTGTCCCTACATAACAGTCCCCCACCCCAGTTCAGAAGTCATATAAGGGCCAAGAACCTCCTCATACACTGGGGTCTTACAAGGCAGCACCACTAGGGCAAAGTGTCTCACTGACAGGAAACAAAGTCTATGTTCCTGTTTCCTTTGGTGCATTCATTGTAGTATAGATATCCTGTACTATATGGCTAAGACTGTTTCTTCAATTCCCAATGTTCATGAATGTCAAGGATTTTCATTTGACACTCCTCCTACTGATCCTCCTACTGGTTGGTTCCCAACAGTGTTTTACTAAAACATCAGAATTCATTTTACATATGACACAACGTAATAAAACAAATTTGAGCAAGCAAGAAAGCAATTGGAGAGTTCAACTGTCTTCTGGGCTCACCCAAGTCTGTCCTCTTCATTATACATTTCTCTTCATTTTCTTCATTTAATCATTAACGTTTTATTCAAACCCTATCCAGCTGCCAGAGAGTACACTCCATAGAGGATGGACTCCTGGGGATTGCCGGGGGATGCTCCCCTCCAGGATCCATGGACTTGCTTTATTCTTCTTTGCTGCAGACAGAAACTGTCAGGTCAAGTTCAAAGGGAAACCTGGTTGTTTATGACAAGGCTTCTCTGATGAAAAGTGAACTGCTAGGTCAAACCGGGTGCAGAGAGGAGGTCAGGCCAGGAAATGATGAGACCAGGCAATCTTGGACAGTTCAAGAACAGAGGGCACAAAGAAGGAGTAGAAGAGTGGGTTAGTTAAGAGGCAACTTGGCTGGACAAGGAGAAGTCTTCCAATCCTGCAAGCCACCTTCCTCAAGTGTGAAGTCAGAATACCATGACAGAAAAGTGACCTGCTGAGGGACAGTCACCCAGGGTAGACATGTGGGAATCACTTCTGATCTGTCTTTCACTTTAATTAGAGGTCAAGTCCTGTTTGTTGTTTCTCTTGACCTCTCTTCTGCTCTGTTCTGTCTTCTATCCCAACTGCTCTGGATTAATGCCCATCACTTGTCCACTAGCCATGGTCCTGCAGAGTGAGCAATTATAATGGTGCTTATCTGTTGGTTTCTCTCCGGACAACACCCAAGTGCTAAACTTGGACCCCAAGGTGACCGGGCACCTGCCCAGTGTAGTGAAAATTTTGGTTTCTTTTAAAAACCCAGTTATGTTGTGAATGTGTTTTTGTTTCCGCCCCAGGTATGGGATGTGTGGTTGCTTCAGATTGTCCACAGCAGCTGACTATAATGTTAGAGTTATAATGTGTCTTGTGCTCTGGCAGGGGCATGATTTTGCCAGCTGAAGATAGTTTATGTTTGGAATTCTGGGGACTCTTATAGGTTAGAGATACTCTGATGATGAGGATTGGACTTGCCCCAAGGAACTCAATAGCCCTAATCACCAGGAAGTAGTATAAAGAGGTTTGTGACCCCTTTCCCTTCTAACCTTTCTCTCCTACCTAGTGTTAGAGGATTGGAAGGGATAGGGATGGTATAGGAAAGTAGGTAAAAGAACCCAATAAAATAGCCCAAATGTAGTTACAGCCCACATCTGCAGCCTTGTCTTCAGCCATGACAAACAGCTCCCTTAAGAAGCAAGAATATCCCAGTTGCTTTTTGAAAAACTAAGTCCCCAGACCCTACCAGTGGCCAGGCCCATGCCCTTTTGTAAAGTTCCTCCATTTTGGTTGAACTATGGAAATCCTAAAAACTGAAGTAAAATGATTTGTGGAACTAAAGTGAATTTGCCTCCCCTGCAATGTGACTACCAGTAAGGCCAGCCAGGATAGATGCCCATCCATTACCTGACAGCCTTCAATCCATCATTCCCTGGTTACTCCTAGCGACAGACTAGCATGGGTCAAAAGACAACAAACTTCTCAGTCTGCAGCTCCTCCTTCCTCTGAAACCTGAAAAAAGGGGGCCTCGTTCTGCCACATGGGCCTGAGATCTCCTCAGAGCCCACACCACACTGCTGTCTGTCCATCTAAGGCATCAATAACTCTTCTAGTAAGTTTCTCAGCCAAAAAGGACAACCCATCTCCGTATCCATCTTGAACCCCAAACAAGAAACCTTTCACCTACCTTGGGAGATGCTAGGTCAGTGAGCCCAGAATGACACCTACCACTGACTGCTTTTCTAAAGGTGTTTCCCAAATGACCATTGAGCAGTGCAGCCCGAGGCAATCCCACAGTTTGAGGATTGCATGAGTTTGTGTAAACAAAAGCAAGCCTTCATGCTTATCTTAGCCCAAACTGCCTTTGTTTGTCCTCACCAAAGGCCAGAAATCCCAGGGTGGAGGTGGGGAGTGGGCTCTGCTTCCGGCTGCCTTTCTTCTCTGTTTCCACCACCTAAATGAGCCACATAGTCTGGAAGCTTCAATGAAGATGTGATTGAAACGAAGGGAAACCTGGGCACTTCATAGGTGAGACAACTAGACAGACTGCCCCCAGGCCACACCCTAGTTTCTACCATGAGCCTTACAAAATACCCTAGACTAGCAGCCTGTTTTTACCCCATCTTCTGGGACCTGCCCTTGCCTACTTTCTTCCCCTTGAACTCACACTTAGAATCCTATAATAAACTCCTTTCTAAACCACTCTCCTGTTGGCTGTGAAACTCACTCTTGAAATTCTCAAGACAAAGGACCTCAAAGACAGTGGCTTGGGGGTATTGTCAGCGGCTGCCTTGCCTGACTCCTTAGCTCTCCAAGGTATGTACACGAGGCAAGAAAACCTCTGTCGTTCTCAAAGACCCCACACACAGTTCATCAGCCCTTTAGACCAGCTCCAAAATAGCAACTATTCTTTAAAGATGTAGGTTTTGTTCTAACTTATGTATTTGTGGGGACTGTGTGCACACACGTCTGGGGTGCCTGTGGAAGCTAGAAGATAATGTTAGAACTTCTGGAGTCAAGTTACAGGTAGTTATAAACTGCCCAACATGGGGGCTAAGAACTGGGTTTCTCTGGAAACCCTCTTAATCTCTGAGCCATCACTCCCACCCTCTGACTATTTTTTTAAGAACCAAAATGGTCACTGGGCATGGTAGCACCACCAAGTCCCAGCACCACCGAGGCAGAGGTAGGTGCCGATCTACTTGAAATCTACATGAGTTCGAGGCCAGCCTGGTCTGAAGAACAAGTTCCTGGATAGCCAGACTACACAGAGAAACCCTGTCTCAGAAAACACAAAACAAAACAAAGAAGAAGCAAAATGGTTCCAGTTGATTTGGAAAGGAACCCAAATTCTAGTAAACAATGTGAGTGAATGTCAGTCTTTCTCCTCTATATTCCTGTTGATAGAGCCCAGAATGTATTCATGATCTGTGTCTCCCCTACCCAATCATTTAGGAAAGGTGGGTTAAGGTGGTTCTCTGCCCGAGCGCAGCAGGCACACAAGGGCTACAGTTCTGGAAAGTGAAATGCCTGGACCCTCGCTCAAGAACTTCTGGGGAAAATCCTTTGGCTGTTAAGAAGAGATGCTTTCTATTTTCTCTCTCTGGCTGTTGCCATGTATTCGTAGGATACTTGTGATACATGCCATCTTGACAGCAGTTAACCAAAAGATAACAACCAACAAATGCGAAATAGAAGTTAAGAGAAACCTGGGTCTTTGCTGGTGCTGCTGAATAAGCAAATTTATTAGCTCTAATATTTCTTTTCTCTTCTTCAGTCATTTTGAGACAGGTTTCCTGCTTTTTGAAGTAGTAAGCATTTTTATATAGTGACACATAAAATGGACTAACAATGACAAATTATTTTTAAACATTTATTTTGTAGGCTTTAATTCATAACTTTCATTTATGAGGCATCAAAGGAGGTAATAATAGAGAATCACCGAGACACGCAATTTGAAATAGAGATTTAGAGATGTAAATCGAAGCTGTATCAAGTCTAAACATCCCATTTACTTTATATTTAGCTCTGATTGTGTAACACTGAGGGAAGTCTCATTCCTACAGATGTAATAGTGTAACTTTTTTTTGTTTTTTGTTTTTCAAACTCAATATAGTTTTCACTTCTTAGTCGTAGCAGGGAAAACTTTACTCCAATATCCAGACTTACACTCTCATAAAGCTAGAGTGATAGGCAAACCCAATGCACTGATTGTTAAAAATACATTCTTCGTTTACATTTAATAACATATAGCATTTTAAAAGGATTGGCAAGATGTCCAAAAGATTTGCATAGACTCTTAGGTTCCTCAGAACACCCTTTTAAAATCTCTGCCTTAGTGTAATTTAACATTTACTAGTTCCATCTAATTAATTTAAGTGTGATTAAACTTAATGTGTGACAAACACACAAGTGTGACAAACAACATCTTTTTTGCCCACTCTTAATCTAATTTCCAAGAGCTCAAATCGCCGGGTGTGGTGGTGCTCGCCTTTAATCCCAGCACTTGGGAGGCAGAGGCAGGCAGATCTGTGTGAGCTCAAGGCTAGCCTGGTCTACAAAGTGAATTCAGGACAACCAGGGCTATTGCACAGAGAAACCGTGTCTCAAAAACAAACAAATTTAAAAAGAAAAAGAAAAGAATCTTCAAGAGCCCAAATATAGACTTTATATGATATAAATTTAATCTGGCAAAAAAAAAAATAATTCTCTCACCCTAAGCAGTGGTCCCTGGTCTGAGAGGAATCCATTCCAAGATCCACCATGGCCGGGTGAAACTACAGATAGTGCTGAACCATACGTAAACTATGCATTTCCTCTGTATCCACATCTACAGCAAAGTTCAATTTGTAAGTTAAGCACAGTAAAAGATTAGTAGTAATGACCAGTGATAAGATAAAAAAATTAAGAGTCCATGTGTATGTAGTCTCTTTTTTGAAAGAATTAAGGTAAGTATCAATATTTGTCAGTCAGCACTGGTCTATATTACAAGCTACCTGAGATGATCTCCTTAAATAGAGAAAATGTGTGTTTGGCTTACACTTGAGGGTGTTTTAGTCTGTGACTTAGCTATGTTGATTTGAGAGAGGCAGTATATTATGGCAGGAGCACATAGGGAGCCAAACTACTCATCTCATGGCCAGGATCAAACGATGAAGGGACCTAAAATGTCATAATGACCTCCAAGGTCATACCCCCAGTGACCCGAAGACCTTCCATTAGGCCCAACTTATTAAGGGTCCCATCACTTCTCAATACTCCTAGCTGGATATCAAACCTTTTTCTTTCAACTTAGTTCTGTTGACTTGACACAAGACTGTCAACTGAGAAGATGCCTCCATTACATTGGCCTATAGGCAAGACTGTGGGCAGGCCCTGACCATTGTAGGTAGTGCCATCCCTGGGCTGGTGATCCTGCATGCTATAACAAAGCAGGTTGAACAAACCTTGAGGCTCAACCAGTAAGCACCAGGCTATAGCAAAAGAGTTAAGGATAAAAATGAAAAAAGAGAGAAGGTTGAAATAAAGACACTGGCCCAGAAGTCATTGTGTGCCAGCTTTGCATGTGGCTTCATGGTACACCTTTGAATATAGAGCAAAGGCCACTAAGAAAGCAGTTATTCCTGATACCCTTTGTGACCATTTTAAAATAGTTTGGTGAATTCTTTGCTCACCTCTCCCTTCAAAAAGTAGAGTCTGCTTCTTCTTTTGTGAGCCTCATCCAAAGGCTTGTTTCCAAAGAAGTGAATGTGGTGGTGGCTACAATTACATAAGGAATTCTGGAAACACTTTGGGAATTGGAGCATTGAGAGCAAAGTGGCTTTCTTCTTATGTTCTTTATTTCACTATCTCCTCCAGAAAAGCCAGCTGCCATGTCATGAGACTGCTCAAGCAGCCTATGAAGGGGTGAAACCAAATCTTCCTCCCAACAGCCAAGGACATTATCTATCTTGGAAATACACCTTCAGAGTTCTATCTAACCAAGCCTCCGCTCATCTTCAATTAGGTGGAGGGGGAATTAGACAGAAAGTTGGCTTCAGAAGGGATTGACCAAAGGGCCTCCCTAGATGATATGTTAATGATTATAATTAATGGTGGTTGACTCCATTTGGGCCATAGAGAGTTGAGTGGTAATCTCTCCAGCTGGACAAGCTGAAGGGCCTCAAAACAGTGCATACAGAAAAATAGACAATACTGGTTGGCTCTAGCTTGTCAGCTAGAACAGGCATGGGGACTTCTAGGTCAGGGAGCATGCACAGGAACATGCAACATGCTTTTACCCTTTCCCCTAGTTAACTTTTAATCTTTATGGGTACCTGAACTCTACTCTTGCATCTTATGTATCTATTTACTTACACCAGACTGAATTCTGAGTAAAATAGGCTTCTAAGAAAAACATGTCCTTTTCTCAAAGTGTCCACCCTGGGGGAGGTAGGGAAGGAGATAACAGGTTGAGGAAATATAAACGCCATGCCTGCCAGAATCAAGGGCGCTGCTGCTTAGCTCAACCTACTTTTTCTGAAGAATGTATTCTTGCTTCCTGAATGCTCTAATTAATCTCTTGACTGCTGGATCTGTTGCTATATCCTGTTTGAAGTCTTCTCTTTCAGGAGCCAAAGCTGCTTCTGGGCTGGAGACCAGAAGAAACTCAAGGCCTCCCAAGTAATACAACTAGATAGGACCTGAACCAGAACCTCCCAGCAGGGCAGCTCCCACAGACTCTGTGAAATAGTAAATAGATACTGGTTAAGTCACTAAGTAGGGGGCCACTTGTCATGTCATGTCACTAATCACTCACCCTTCAGATACTCCAAGACCATAAGTGAAGGACTGGGAGGAACTAAACCCCTTCCTGAGAGTTCACATGTGAGCTGCAAGACACACTATGTTTTAATCTAGGCCCCCACCTTGCTCCATAAAAAGAGTTCTATTGGAGTTACACCGGTCTGTTGCATTCAGTGTAAATGTGCTGTGGACATCAGAAACTCAAAATGGAGTGCATGAGGATCTTTGAGAGCTTTGCTCCTGGGGCCTGCCTCCCATCCTACTTTAATAGTTCTGGAAGTGGTCTGGGCTCTGCCTTAAAGTAAGAATCTCAGTTTTGGCCAGGCTGAGCCCCCCCATTGCTTCCTCTCTGGTGCACAGTTGTCAGTCAAGCTTGCCTGCTTCACCAACTGTCAGATGTAAAGGAGCTGTAGATGTTTCGTAGCTGTGCCTAGAGTCCTCCTCCTCCGTATGAATGACAACAGTGAACGCATAGAACACTTGGGCCAAGTGTCCCTTGCTGCCTTTGTGCTGGTGCCTCACATACCAGACACCAAGAAGAGGTTGGGTCCCAGCGGGATTCTTACACTTAGCCCCTGACTCTGCCTGTTGAGATGGACTGTTGCCTAGATCTCCAGATCTCATTACGCAGATGTAGACAGGAAAGTTAAAGTTTTAGGCAGGGCCACTAAAAATACAGTTCACTACACAGAAGGCCCATCTCCCTAAGTCTTCTCCATCACTGTCAAAAAGTCCCCAGATTGCAGGAGGATAATTCCATGAACTTCAAATTCTCAGAGCAGTTCAACAAATGCCACACGAGCAGCCCATGGGCCATCAGGACTGTGGCAACCTCTGAGAGTCTTCTGCAAAAACGTCTGCCTTCTCATCATCTCTACCCAAGAAGGCAAAAATCTTAAGATGATGTGTGACTCTGATGGTTTCTAGGAGAGGTACCAGCTTTTGATGAAGCAGTGTGGGTTACAAGTGATCACATTACCAGGCAGAGAGAGATGTGCCTCACCCCAGCTACCATCACTGCCTGTCTAGAAATGGCTCCTCCGTTACCTGTGCACATCTGCCCCCTTCCCACCCAGGCCGAGCTAACAGGGCAGACCCATAGCAAGCAGGTCTTCTGGGTCTCCTGTGCAACCTACCTCCCCACTACAACCACTTCCCACCCCACTGGGCACAATGATTTACAGCTCTCTAGTTCTGTTCTAATGACCCCCACTAGAAAAGGATCTTGCACCCAAATTATTTTTTAAATAAAACAGCAAGATGCCCAAAGATGTTTGTTTATGTGAAGGATGCCAATAGAGGAGTACAGCCTGCACAGATATACGGGCAGATCGTGTGTTCCTTCCAGGTTCTGAGCCTTCATTTTCATTTAGCACATGCTTTTAAAATGACTGCTATGTGCCAGGTACTGTGCAGATATAGGACAAGTCAAGATGGATGAAGTTCATTTTCTAGACCATGCAGCATTGTGGCAAGATAGACACCTACAGAAAAATGTCCAACGCTAATGAAATAGCATACAAACCAGTGGCAGCGAAAGACTGCCGGATGCCAAAAAGGACCAGAAAGCTCAAAGAGAAGGTGACACTTGGGGAAGAGTCTTTAAGGAAGAGGGATAGACATCTTCTATGTAGGTAGGAAGAAGATATGGAGATCCCAGGCCAAGACACAGAAACCTCAGGCCAAGACATGGAAACCCCAGATCAAGATGTGGAGATCCCAAGCCAAGACATGGAGATCCCAGATCAATACATGGAAAGCCTGGGTCAAAATGTGAAGACCCTAGGGCAAGACATAGAGACCCTAAATAGGGTGATTTTTTGCTAGGTAGTGTGGCTTCACTTTCCCCTAGATCTCCCCACTGCACCTAAAACCCCCTTAGTCCTTTTCCCCCCACAACCTCTCAAGAAGCCTCCACCTCCTAGGCTTTCTTTTATCTCAATGACCTGGAAAGTCAAGATTTCCCCAAGTGCAGAAGCTCTGGGGGTGGAGGGTTCTCACAAAGAGGAAGCCAATTCACTTGGAAATGCATTCCCTAGTGGAGACAAGCAGTGGACTGGGTCTCCTGAAATAGACTTCCTGTTTCAGTTAGTACACATCCAGTTGTCTATGGCCCATGCTGGGAAGGATGTGTGGATAGACCAGACAGCGTGAGGGTGCACTCTGGGTGCTTATGGCCTTTCCAGGGCACACTGACTTACCTTCTCGTGCTTTGATAGAATTACTGAGACTACATACTTTAGGAAGAAGTGCAATTTATACAGCTCCCAGTCTGGGAGGCCAAAAGTCCATGATCAAGTAGCCCCAAATGTTCAGTCTCTGGAGAGACCTGCCCCAGGGCTGAGCGATAAGTCCAGGTCCTTAGTCCAATGACCTAATCACTTACCTCCAAATCAATGGAGGTAATGCTGCAACCCTTTAACACAGTTCCTCGTGTTATGGTGACCCCCAACCACAAAATTATTTAGTTGCTGCTTCATAACTGTAATTTTTCTACTGTTATGAATCATAATGTAAAAGTCTGATATGTGACCCTCCCAAAGGGATTGTGACCCACAGGTTGAAAACTGCTTTAAAGGTTCTACTTTTTTTCTTTTCCACCAGGGCCCCATTCTCAGTACATGGGCCTCTGGGAAGGATTAGCCACACCAAAAACCACAGCATGTGGCGTTTCTGCAAGTGCCCCTCCCTGAGGGGCCAGGTGGTGAGCTGATTCTACTGAATGTAAAAAGCAGGAAGTACATCTTCCAGGTCAAGAGAAGGCTTCATCTGGGTTACAGTTTTAAACTTCAAAACTACATCTCACAACTCCTGAATGTGATTCAGAAACCCCATGTGTTGGGAGAGTCCAGGCTAGGCTCTAAAGAAAAAGGGAGAAGGGGGAGCCAGGAAGGCAGGAAGAAAAGCCAACACCTCCAGTAACTGCCCGGTATCTGTTAAGACAGTGTTTGTTATCACATGCTTCTTCTACCTTCAGCCACACACAGATCAACACATTCTTATTGTCCCTGACTTTCTTTTTGTTTATATCTTCATTTCTTCTCATTTTATTTTTCCTTTGGATAGTAAAATGTGTCTGTCCTAGGAGAGGAAAGCGTATCCATAGTTTAATTCTTAAAAACGCCATTTAATATACAGTTATCTAAAGTTAATTTCATTCAAGTAAGAGACTCCAGTGAGCCCTAGGTTAATCAACAAAGAAGATGTGGTTTATTAGATCTCATGGTTTTTTGTTTTTGATTTTTTCCAGTACAGAAAGACATCTTCTTTAAGGCAGTGTGGACAGGAATTCCAAAAGCAGATGGAAGTTTAACCAAGTGTTCAAACTAGTTCCAAGTGAAATGGCTTGTTGGTATCTGAAAAAGAAGAAGAGGGAGGAAGAAAAGGAAGAAGAGAAAAAGAAAGAAAAAATGGCATTGCCAAGAGACAGTTGTTCAATCCAACAAAGCAATGATCTGTGCAAACTCTAATTGTTGTATTTGCAAAACAGTGTGTGTATAATTTGTGGACTCCCCTCCCCCTTCTTTCTAACACAATAAAAGATTCATCTCATAAAAAAAAAAAAAAAACCTTTTGTGTTTTCTTTAGAAAATTTAGGACCAAAAAGACAATGCATCTTGAGCTCTGCAAACTGAAGAATGGGTCTGTGGAAGATTTATCTGAAGTCAAAAGCAGTTGTCATTCTATATTGATCAACTTTGTTATTCATTATCATATCCGGCCACCATTTATATGCAGATGACACCGTCACTATGGCACTAGATGATGCTGGGGGAAAGCTTAATATTATCTCCAAGCTGATTTAAACGAGCTTTAAGATCATCTGGCATAATCTAAATTACTCTTAAATATTAATGAAACAAAGATCGTGTTATCGCCTCAAAACAAAAGTTGGGGGAACTGCAAAGCTGACAGGCAGCATGACCCCCGAGACAGCATGCAAACCTCAGGTTTCCTCCCACTTGGGTTCTGTCATGTTTTCACATGTGATGGATGACAAATTTGATTGACACTGAAGGATAGAAAAAACTCAACACCTTATTCAAGCACACATAGTTCTTCCTTTTAAAGAAAAATTGTTTTCCCATCTCTCCAAAGTTGCAATTATGTGCCTTGGGTTCTGTTGGTTTTATTTATCTGGATGCTGCTCGACATTTGTTGGGCGAGTTAAAGACGTTTATCCTCTCTATCTGGACAGATTTGCCTTGCATTATACATCTCATAAACATTACCGTCTGTCATCTTTCAAACAATTGGCTAAAAATTAGAAGACTCAACACTGCCTTGGGATAATTGCTACTTCTCATCAGAGCACTTAACTCTTTCAGTCACCCACATTTCCTCAGCAAAATTTAGTGAATGGGGAAGAGAAAAAGCTACTGGGAGGCACACTCCTCTGACAACCAAGTACAAGCTCCCGGTGTGTGTCTGTGTGTGTCACTGTGTGCATATGTGTGTGCTTCAGTGGGGAACTATCTCACATTATGCAGGTGACCTTTCTGAACCCCTTTTCCTTCCAAATATCTCATTAGTCAATGTGAACTCCCTCACTGGGGGACCTTGTAGGATGCCACAGCTGAGAAGAGCACATACCATGTCCCTGGTCTGCCTCCATAAGGGAGAGACTCAGGCTCATAGAACCAGCTTCTGGTTTCCTGGGAGGCTAAGCCCCAAGCGCGCCCAGGAGAGAGAGTCTCGGTGAATCACGGAATGGAGTATTTCCAAGACAAGAGCTGGAAGAACATTATGGTAGATGCCACTAAAGTGTGTGCTTATTGGCGTTCCTTCACTGTAATCTTCACGACTCACCCAGTATTGGCTTAACTGAGCCATGTCCGTGGAGCTACCAGAGATCATCAGGGACTCTTGGAGGGCGTTGGGTCTTGGGCGGTATGTGTGCTGGACATCAGGGACTCTTGGAGGGCGTTGGGTCTTG
>CAJQZJ010032773.1:5055986-5069417 GCA_907164525.1 Lophiomys imhausi
TCAGGGACTCTTGGAGGGCGTTGGGTCTTGGGAGGTATGTGTGCTGGTGTCCAGCTCTCATGTTTAGTTTGTGAACTGCTTCTTGTGCAGATCTTTTTCCAATCCGGTCTTCTAAGAGAAGTTAGATAGAACCGAGTGAGACTAAGTGTGGGTAGGTGGCTCCGTTGAAAGGCGGTGGCAAAACAGCAAAAAGGAGTGTGTGTTTATATAATAGCTACTCCCCATCAGAACACGTAACTCTTTCTTTCAGTCATCCACATTTTCTCAGCAAAAGTTAGTGAATGGGGAAGAAAAAAAACCTGCTGGGAGGCGCACTCCTCCGACAACCAAGTACATGCTCCCTGTGTGTGTCTGTGTGTGAAGATGTGTGTGCTTCCAAGGGGAATTGTCTCACGATATGCAGGTGACCTCTGAACCCCTTCAGCAGGCCTCTCCTTTTATATCTTCAAGGGAGAGATGGGGAAGGAAAACTACTGCCAGCTTGAGAAAGCAATGAAGATGGTACAGTCATCTCTCTGAAGTCATGGCCGCCTGAACAACTGCACATGTGCTCAAGAAGTGTGCAAAGCATGCTCATTCACAGGCAAAGCAATGTGTGTGTGTGTGACTCTTCTTAATCTTTTTCTTCAAGGTTCTGCTGAAAGCCTCTGTTTTCTCTGACACTTCTAATTCTCCCAAGAAGATTTTTCTCAGTCCCTACTCAGCACCCTCGTATCCCTTTATTCACACCTCTGTGATAGCCTTATGTTTTCCATGGGTTAGAATTGCATACATGTTGGAATTCCTGCTGGTCTGGTTCTGCTGCTGTCTACCTAACGCCCCCTGGTACTCCCTTCTTTTTAGCAGCACAACCAAACTCAGTTCAGCATCAGTGTGTGTGCATCAGGAGAGCTCAGCCTCCCGTCTCTGAAGGACAATGCATGCTTTCAGTTCAAGAAGGCTATGTGGTATAAATGCTTCCGTGAGGGAGGAAGTATGCTGGAAAAGCAGTAGTGGGGCTTCTAAGAAATAAATGTTTAATGCTTTGACTGTGACTACCTGAGGTTAGAAAAGAGGAAGCTTAAGGAAGGAAAAAAAAAAAAACAACATAGCATAGAACACATCTGAATCCTTGATGGTGGCACCAGACCAGCCCAGCACCACACATCTCTGGACGTGCTCATCTTGGGGTGTGTCTTCTAGAGATTCAAAGCACACTGACACTTCCCTAAACCTGTATTGCTTAATTCAGTGACAGCATGGGGATATTCAGATGATAATCAATTTTCCTTTTATCGTAGTGTCTATAATTTAAAGTTGATATGTCTCCAGTGTGTTACCCTTTCCTGCAAACTGTGTTCCATAGTGCCTGTGGTGAGCCTCTACCACAGCACACAATCTACCATATAGCTCACACAGTACAGAACTGTGGAATAGCTCCTGCCCTCAACAAACATGATGGTCAACAGTGCTCCAAATTGCAAAGTCCTCAGTGACAAAACCAGATTGTTTGTTTCCATCTCTGTGTCTGATTCTTAGCAGACAGATCATGGGGACAAAAAAACAAAAAAACAAAGATCAATTGTTCTAAGAACATTATTTTTTCTGAAGAGACTGGCCCTCCTGGGTCTTGTCTAGTTTTTAACAAGTGGGATGCACCTTTCCATTGCAGTGATTCTTGGGTTCAGGCACACAACAATGTCTATGCTGGCAGATGCTCCCTGGCTGTCCCTTCCATCCTTCAAATGGTTCCTCTTTTCTTTCAACCATGTCCAAGAATCTGACTTTTTTCCAGCCTTACTTGGAGCTTTCACCCATTTCCTCTCCCCACCTCTGAAAGTAACTGGCACAGATAAAACGCCATTTGAGCCAACATCTGCCCTGTTTTTCGGGACAGTGTGGACTGCTTTATGTAAACAGAAGCTGCCCACATACAGGCTAGAAGAATGACACCCCAGCTTTGCCCACCATAGCCAGGGTCTCACTGGGTAGTGCTCTTCACAGAGACCTGGCTGTCCCTTAGCTTAACATGCTCATCACAAAAGTCAGCCAGTGCTACTTCCCAAGGTGAGATCATGTGCTTGGACCAGCCTCCTCACACCTCCCCGTGTGACAGTGTGTACTTGGACCAGCCTCAAGTGCTTAGGAAAATGTCGGGGTCCATACAAACTTCTTCAGAAGTACTGTCTGTCCCTCCAGAGCTCCCAGTAGGGACTTGGGCCATGCCTTGGTACATAGCTGACAGAAAGCCAGCAGGAGCGCCCTGTCCTCTAGCCTCATGTCTCTCTGGAGGGGCATTCTTCCTCACTCCATGGCAGAAATACCCCTTTCTGAGAGCCATAGAAGGATATAAGTTGGGTTTCTACTGTTCCCTTAATCCTGTACCTTCAAATGAGGCACCTACACACTTTAAACAGCAACTGGATTTAGAGATTTGACTCTTGTGGCTGCTGAAAAGCCTCCAACCATGGGACAGCCCAGCAAAGCAGGCCCCAAACTGAGCCCCGCTACACACACATAAACACACACACACACACCACAGAGGTTTTCCCAGCCTTCTAAACAGTTTTCTAGTCATCTCTTCCCCTCCAGAATTCCCACATTTTGTCTTATCCCTTTGTATTAAAGGTCCCACTCTATTTATACCCACACTTCTCAGATGCACATAAATGGCTACAGAATCCCCTGAGCAGGCTGAGTTATAGATTGTCACCTTTGGAGGATGCCAGTGCCTATTTGGGCCTTCTAGTCATCCAGAGATTGAGAATGTGTTGTTCTCTCTGGGGGGCCTGGGGGAACTCTGTGCAAGAGGCCTGGAATACAGACTTGGTGTTGCTCAGATAGGGGCTGGACAGCCATGTGTGCATCAGATGCCTAGGATCACTTCAGCCTGAGGTTGGAGAGATGCTTCATTAAACAATATCCAAGACTCAACTTCAATTGTCCTTCCTGGAGCATGGATTTTATGGACTGGATCTTATGAGTACAGTCTTTGAACTGTAGGATGTCATATGTGGGGAAAGATTTTAGTTTAGAGAAGCCAGGGATAAAATGTTTGTTGTGCAAAGGCAGCTAAGTGAAACCAGAGGATGCATTTCCTGCCAGTCCGGACCTCTGGAGGTATACCTGGCCACTGAGGTTGGGGCTGATCTACAAGGTCCGACAGAAGCAAGGCCAGCACAGACAGACACTCTAAAGCCCAGGAAGGAGCTGAGCTGTGAACCCGACCTCCAGCCAGACATCGGGGGTCTCCCACACAAGCTTCTGGGCTTGTTGACTACCCGAGGGCATGTGGTGTCCTGGTTTCTCTGAGCCTCCATTTCCTCACTTCTTACAGTTTAAAGATGATAATGAAATCTCTCTGAAATCTGCTGCATAGATTTGAAGGGACAGTTCATGTGTGCTACTTAGCATAATTGCTGGCATCCTTCCAAGGGCTCAATAAAATAGGATGAAAGCTCTTTCTGAACATGTCAGAGCCCACAAGATGGCTCTGTGGGTAAAGGCACTCAGTGAGCAAGCTGGTGACCTGAGTCCAACCCCAGCACCCGTGGAAAGGCGGGAGAAAAGTGATTTAACAAAGTTTTCCTCTGACCTTCACACATGTACTATGGCATGCTCACACACACACACACACACACACACACACACACACACACACACACACAAACACATAATCACAAATAAATAATAATATTGATAAATTTAAAAAATTTTAACTATACTTATGTGTCAGATCACGTCACTTGTCTGTGAAAAACCAAACTTTGGCTCCTGATCTTTCTCTGTGCCTCAGATATTACAACGTCAATAGCACTTTCCACGACCTTGGACTTCCCTTCTTTCTCCGCTCTACCTTTGGGTGATCAGTTTTTGGCTTAGTGGCTTCTGTGCTATTTCTTAAATACCCAAAGGCCTTCACAAAGGATGTCACATCTGTCCAGAACACTCTTGCCTATTCTAGATCTCGACTAGAGCATTACTATATTTCCTTGAAGTCTTTTAGATGAATTCCTTTCCAGGAGGCCTTTCCTGACTTCCTTCTTTAAGTATGTAGCTGCCCCTCCAGGGACAATCATCTCTGTCTACTCTACTGATTTCCCTTGTATTCTTCTTCCTATATACCAATCAGCAAGCTCATTATTCACACTCATTTCTGTTCCTCTCACTATATTATCAGCCGCATGAAAACAGACACCCTGCTGTATCTACCCATAAGTCCCCAGAACCCAGAACTCACAGCACCCAAAACACTTCCATTGCTTAATAAGCTTCTATTATAATCATCATACACATCACTCAAATGGCCCATTTTGGTTCTCTGTGGGTTCTCCACTCTTTGTGCCATCATAAACTTGCATTTTGTTATTTTTATTCTTGGATGCTCTTGAGGCTCAAACCCAGGACCTTTGTGCACTCAAGGCAAGTTCTCCACCACTGAGCTGCATTCCCAGCCCTAAACTTATAACGTGTTTGTTTTAAGCAGAGGGGGTGGTGTCTGTTAGTTAATCAGTATAATACAGGGTTCTAGGAACAGTTCCTAAAAGCACATTTCTGCACAGTCTCTTCACTATCCCCACAAAACCAGCAGAGTCCTGAACCTGGACTAGAGCCTGCGAAGGGTTTTTAATAGCAAGGTCCTTCAGAGCCAAGGTCACTGGTCAGACTTAGACAAACTGGAGCCAGACTGTCAAAGGAATGGGAAGCTAGCCTCAGAGTGGACAGGAGCAGTGGCTGGCCCCAGATTCCTGGGCTGCAAGAAGGGTGTTCTGGGAGCTAAGACAAATGTGCAAAGCAGTCGGGACAAGGTTACTCTAGGGGAACATTTGAGTGCAACTTTGGTTTGGTGTGGACCTGGATGGAAGAAGGAAAAGTTACTGCCAAACAGGCCCCATAAAGAGGCTGGAACCTTTAAAATTAATAATGGGGCAGGTATCAGAGGATGGTGAGATACCAGGTCCTCATGCAGAGTAGGGAGTCCTGTCAGTGAGAGACAGCTTATTTCCCCCCACTCAAGGGAGCAGATGGACATATGGGTAGGGAAGATGACCTCTTTAGGTCCCCTACCCTCTCCTCATTATTGTTTGGGGACACCTACACGATTTGGAGGTTTTGTTTTCATGGTGTATACCTTTAAATTTCCCTTAGTTTTACACCCATTTTTCCTTTGAAAACCATTGAGAAAGGGAGAGAGATGTAGGTTTTGTCTGCTGGACCCAGTACGGCTTGGAGTAGCAGCAGCAGGAAGCACCCAGCAAATCCCTCTCCAAGATGGCCACTCTCAGGCTCCATTCACATCCTAACTCTCTCTCCCAGATCTCTGTCTACATGAAACTTGGAGGGACCTATGCACTTCTTCAGGTGGCTTTTGGGGGACCTATGCACTTGTTCAGGTGGCCTTTGGGGGACCAGGTCCTAGAAATGATTCTGAGGGTTGGGAATGGAGCGTCAGGACCACTGACACTAGCCAGTCATTCTGTCTTGTGAGTAATGGATTGGCCATGCTGACCATCCTAATGAGTCCCTGCATCACCAAGGCCTCCTCATCCTCACTCTTTGATTTAACCTAAACTGTCGAAATGGACTTGGGAAAGCAGGGATGACAAGAGACAGAACAGATGGGAAGCCAATATACTCCTCCTTTGTGCCTCACTTGCTGAGTTGTAGAACATGATGAGACATGAGAAGCAAAGACAGGGATTGGGTGACCCAGGAAGCAGAATGAAGCAGATTGCAGGAGGTTGAAAACTGATGCTCAGGAGCCAAGCAGCTTTCTCCTTCAGTCCTGTCTGCTCTGGCTCTTTTTTTTTCCCCTTCAACATTTATTTATTTCTTCAAGTTACAAGTCAATCACAGTTCCCTCCCTCCCCACCCCGTCCCACCCTCTTAGCTTCTCCCCCTCCCCCTCTTATCCTCTTTCTTTTTAAAATTAATTTAATTTATATATTTTCCCCCACAACAGCTCCCCCTTTTAGTCCTGTAAAAGGTTCTTTTTATATAACAATAAATACAATTCAAAACAATAAGAACAATTATGAAAATTATAAGGTCTAATACAGATTCCCAATGTCCAATCCATATGTACTTGGCAACCGATAATAATATTCTATTATCCATCTATGTTGATGAGTTTTAAGTCCTATACCTAACTCATTTTCCATCCTAACTTGCATTACCAACTTAAAGACTCTTCTTAGACCTAGAACATCCTTTTAATTCCTAAACAACTTAAAATTTAACTATGAGACTATCACTATCTAGTCTTCAACCACATCAGAGTCCTGAGAAGGATAAATATATCTGAATATACAAGAAGTGCAGAATCAGCAGCTTCCAAAACTAAGAAATGACAAGCAACTGGCTGCCTGGACAGTCCCCAATTTCTCTGTATACATTGGAGCATCTATCTTCAGCCTTTTGGTCCAGTATCTCTGACTTTTTTAAGTCAGCCAGACCATACCTAGGCAGACAATCAGTACAAGACAGACTGATGTAAGGGTCATGCATAGGGTCATTCCACAGTGCTGGAAATAGTGGAACTAATTCCCCAAAGCCATGGGGAATGGATAAACAGTTCCTTCTAGACATGTTTTATTTAAAAAGACACCAAGATCTTTTCTAGTTCCCACAAACTATTCCTTCAAAAAGCCAGTTGATAATTACATAGCTTTCAAAACCTGCTGTATCCTCTCTTTCTTGTAGGTTCACCAGTTAACACCAGCAACTTAACAGCTGGGACATGAACCTAAACTAGGAAATCCTAATTTAGTTACTCATTAATTAACCCATTGTTCCCCAGGTGCTTCCTGCAAAAAACCCTTTCCCCTTTCCAAGTGGAACTGTTAACATCCCAAGCTCTAAAGCCCCTTGGCCCCTGGAATAAAGACAATATTGGTTTTGCTGGTTGTTGATTGGTGGGTGCTGGGACTTGCCACTGGGTTGATGGATTACATTGGAGAGATTTCAGGTGTCAAATAACCAAAGAACATCATCCCCACGCAGGCCCCTCCCTTTCTACCTGCCATTTCATTCACTTGCCACCAAACCATACCACCTGGGTTCAATCCCCAGGGCCTATAGGTTAGGGGGAGAGAACAGGCTCCTGTAGGTTATCTTCTGACTTCTGCTTGTACACTGTGGCACTAGCCTGTATCCTCCAACACACACACAAAGTAAATTTAATTAAAACAAAAATGGTTAAAGGTGGCTCCCTACTCCTCTCTATCCCAGAGACAGCTATATCTTGTCATGAAGGTTAGAAAGAACGCATTTGGCTTTTTTTTAGGGTGCCTGGTTATCAGGGCTGCCTTCAACTCTTCAGTGACTCCTTCATGGACCTCACCTAGATAGTCTACATGTTCCAGTATGACTCTACCCATGTTGAGTTCACCAGCACAGTCAAGGCTGAGAATGGGAAACTTGTCATCAATGGAGAGGTCATCTCCATCTTCCAGATGTACGATCCCACCAACATCAAATGGGGTGATGCTGGTGCTGAGTGTGTTGTGGAGTCTGCTGGTGTCTTCACCACCATTGAGAAGGCTGGGGCTCACTTGAAGGGGGGGCCAAAAGGGTCATCATCTGTGCCCCTTCTGCTGATGTCCCCATGTTGGTGATATGTGTGAACCATAAGAGGCATGCCAACTCACTCAAGACTGGCAGCAATGCCTCCTACACCACTAACTACTTCCCCCCACCCCCCAGCCAATCTACTCCATGGCAACTTTGCCATTGTGGCAGGACTTCTGACCACAGTCCATGCCATCACTTCTACCCAGAAGACTGTGGATGGCCCCTCTGGAAAGCTGTGGCGTGATGTGGTGTGATGACCATGGAGCTACCCAGACATCATCCCAGTATCCACCAGTGCTGCCAAGGCTGTGGGCAAGGTCATCCCAGAGCTGAATGAGAAACTTACTGGCATGGCCCTCCGTGTTCCTACCCACAATGTGGCTGTCATGTATCTGACATGCCGCCTGGAGAAAGCTGCCAAGTATGATGACATCTCAAAAGGAGTGAAGCATTGGAGAGTCCTCTAAAGGGCATCCTGGGCTACACTGAGGACTGGGTTGTTTCCTGAAACTTTAACAGTGATACCCACTCTTCCACCACTTGATGCTGGGTAGGCATTGCTCTCAATGACATCTTGGTAAAGTTTATTTCCTGGTGTGACAATGAATATGGCTACAGTAACAAGGCGGTGGACCTCATGGCCTACATGGACTCCAAGGAATAAAAATGTCTCGACCACCCACTTCAGTAGGAACATAAGAGAAAGAGAGAAGCTCTCAGCTGCTGAGGGTCTCTGTCCCAACTCAGCCCCCAGCACTGAGCATCACCCCTCACAGTGTCCATCCAAGACCTCCAGAAGAAGGGGGCATCAGGGAGGCCTATTCTCTCAAACACCATCAATAAAGTTCCTTCCCCCTCCAAATATTTTAAAGGCAATATGAGAGGCTAGAAAGATGGCTCATCAGTTAAGACCACATGTTACTCTTAGAGAGGACTTAAGGTCGGTTCCCAGCACCCATGCTGGGTAGCTAGTTTTGCCAGTAACTCCAATTCCAGGTGATTTAGCACTCTCTTCTGACCTCTGCACATACCCACACAAAGGCATACGTATACATATGTTGTTTGGGTTTTTTTTAGTCATGTCTATATGTTTTTTAAATGCCAATCCTGGCTATCAAGGCTGAAGCTAACAGCCAAGGTCCAAGTTCAGCAGAAGGAATGGGTACAGTAACAGGCTCAGTTCAGAAGTATGAGACAAGCTTTTGGACAGAAGTAGCATGTTTGGTCCTAGGGCACCTTAAGCACAGTGCATGGCCTTTGCAACGGATGCTCCCCCAAGTGTACTGTGAGGCTGCTCTTGTAAATACCATATTTGGTTGAGCTCCTGCAGTCACCAGGCATACACAGCTGAGTCTGGGTGCTGTAACATCACTGTTCATAATAAAGAACTGTTGTTCAGATTCCCATGACAGAGAAAACAACACGCCCAGGTCACAAGGCAGTGACTGTCACATGGACCTGGATCACACTGGTCAGTAGAGTGAGAGATGGCACAGCTACAACTCCATGACCAAAAGCAACTTGAGGAGGAAAGGGTTTCTTTCATCTTACAGCTGGTAGTCCGTTATTCAGGGAATCCAGGGCAGAAAATCAAGGTGAGAACTTGGAGGTGGGAACTGGAGCAGAGGCCTTGGGGGAATCCTGCTTACTGGCTTGCTCTTCCTGGCTTGTTTAGCCTGCTTTCTTATACCACCCAAAACCACCTGCCCAGAATTGGCTTCACCTACAATGGACTGGGTTCTCTCACATTAACCATTAATCAAGAAAATGTTCCAACGGCTTACCTACAGACTAATTTAGTGGACACATTTTCTCAGTTGAGTTCCCTCTTTCCAAACAATTCAAGCTTATGCCATATTGGAAAAAATAAAGCAAACAAACAAACAAACAACCCAAAAGAAAACAGGACCTCCCACTTTGCAATGGAGGATAAAGGAGCTAGCTGACCAATCAAGATCAAGTTGCATCCGATGCAGACTTTGGGTAGCACAGACCTGGCAGGATGAGGAAGGAAGTAAGCTGTCAGGTGCATTTGCAGGAACCTCCCGAGGATGGAGTGAGTGAATGAGTTCCACATATCTTCCAATAATAGAGCCTAACACTTATTGAATGATCACCCTGCAGCCAATTCCCTGGCTAAGCACTTTACCAGGATTATCTTATTTAATCCTCACAAGTGGCTGTCCCCCAGGTCAGGGTAGCTTGGAGGGCTAGAACAGGTATTCAGCACTAGCAGTCTGTCTCCAGAGCCAGTGCCTGGGGACCTTGTGTTCCCTCTCCAACCTGTGGCCACTCTTCTTACCTTCTGGCCTCCGAGAGCTCTCACATCTGTCCCATGCCATCCTCTTCCCCACAATACCTGCTCATCTCCTGACTATCCTAGGCCAGCACTTTCCTGATAGACTGCCTATAACAGGCCAATAGGTGAGCTGGCAATGTGATAGCCCTCAACACTCGTCAGTGCCCTAGTGGCAATGGAGATGGGCCTAACATTGGCAGAAGACACCTTGGGCTGACAATCTTGGGTGCCAACTAGTCGTTTACAGCATCCCAGTCACAGGACTACCTTCTACCCTCTGAGGCCAGTGTTAGAGAGCCTTGTGTGCATTTCTATTTCTACTTCTACAGAGGACCCGCCCAAAAGGGCTCCAGTGAGGGCGTAAAAGGAGAAAAACTTTAGAGGGAGAAAGGACTTGCTGCTTCCTGATTATTGCCCCTCCAGCCCTACAGTTGGCGTGAGTCCCAGTTTCCAACTTTTTGCTGCTTTTCAGACAATACACTTCTAAGAGCGATTGCCAGAGTGCCTGGGCCTCCTACTCCAAACTCTGATTGTCCTGTCAGTCCCCAGTCACCAAGCTTCCTCAGAAGATTGCCCACAGGTCCTCATAACACCTTTCTAGGCCCCATTCATTTTTCCTTCTCTTTCCCCAGCCTAGAAGTAGCAACTCCAAGGCCTCTCATTAACTACCTTCTGAGTCCTATACCTTCTCAGCTCTAACGTCTATTAACCAAGTCCCCATACTCAACTCTCTCCATTACAATGATTTCTGATTTCTGATTGACATATCTGGTCATTACAGTGTTCCACAGAAAGAACGTGTCCTTCATGTGTCACAACAGTGAAGTTTGGAGAACTATCCCAAACCCATCTTGCAAAAAAACATGCAGGAAGAGCACTCAAAACTCCCCAAGGTTAATTCACTGATGCACACTCAAGAGAATAACCCCCATATTAGAATTGAAAAAGGTGTGCGGGTGAGTGTTAAATTGATGTGGACACATTTTGAACACCCAGGACTGGACAGGAAAGCCACCCACGTATGTTACTAACTGAGTCCCCATCCGTTCTGAATCCCTTCCTGAGTGGCAGGAAGTATCATCTTCCTGCTCCAGAGTTAAGCCACTGTAACACTGGAAGATTTAACTTCAGACTTCTTCAAATATTAAAAGCAAAAGTCTGGGGTGGCAGTTCTATGTTCATCTTCTCTCTTTCCTATTAATTAATCACGCAGTATTTATGGAGCCCCAGTAGCTGCCATTCCAGGAAGCGCTTCACTTACAAATGAGTGTGGAAGGTCGCCTCTAGATGAACACTGGCCTCCCTTTATGGCCCTACAGGGTTTCAGCAACTGCTCGATAGACACTTTCTATAATTTCCATTGTTGTTCTGCTATTTTTATTCTTCCTGTATGACTCCAAATGTGACATACTGTCCCACTGTTAAAATCCTGTTCCTACACAGCCATGTGTTCTTTCACAGCCATGGTTGCTTATTTGGTAGCTTAAAAAAAAGTTCTCCTACCACAAAACAAAATTGAAATGGTCTCATCTTTAAACACCTTATATCAAAATGACTGGAGTCAATCAGTACATGGAGAATATATACAACCATTCAAAAGGTGGCTGTGTCAGACATGTCCCCATAACCCAGACAACCTGAGACACCCTTAATCCCCAGCTCTGGCCAGAATTGGCTAGTTCTGTGCAGGAAACTAAAGAGGGGCATTTCAGATAGCCTGACTAGAAATTAATCATGAGGAGAGAAATGCATGTCAAGTGGCGGTAACCTAATGATAATAATAGTGTTATTAAGTTCAGCTCAAAGTCCCCGTCTTTATTAGCACAATTATGAGCTAAATTGTGCCCTCCCACAAATTCACATGGGAAAGCCCTAATACCCAGGACCTCAGAGTGTGACTGTATTTAATTAAGTTAAAATGAGGTCAGTGGGCTGTATCTTAATCTAATTTGATGGCTGTCCTTATAAGAAGAGGTGATGAGGACAAACAGACAGAGAAACAGAGAAGAGGCAGGCACCAGCACACAGGCACTACATGAAGACATGGGGAGAAACAGAAACTTGTAGTGAAAGGAGAGGGATATTAGAAGAGAGTCTGTTTGCTCCACAAATGATGAGAAAATATACTTCCATTCTTTAAACCATGTGGTTGGGAGTACTTTGTTATGGCAGTTTGTGGGTTCTCAAAATACTTCCTACCATGGAGTTAACTTGGTCACAGTTCTTTGCTTCTGAGCATATTGACTTTGCCTGGCTGTCTCAACTCACCCCTGAATGCACGGGCTCTAGACCAATCCTCTCCCTCTGCTACTGGCTCTGGTCTCCAGTCGGGGTGGTAAGATAGAAAAACAGTTCTAAGCAGATATTCCCAACGAGCAATGATCTCTTAATTTGCCTTCATTAATATGGAGAGACCCAGGCAGGAGATTTAGGACATATGTTTCAACCCCCAATAACAACATCCTTTTCAGCTTTCTCAGACACCTCAGACCTCATCCACCCCTGCTGCTTTTCTTTAGGGTGAAATCCTAAGAATGTTGGGAATCAATCTGTTCCTGCTAACTAGCCCTAAAGCATCACAGACTGGGAAAACCCAAGCTTCTGGTTGATAAAAGTATTCTAAAGTTTATATATGCTCCTTATGGGACAAAGGGAACTTCTCTATCCTTGACTTATTTTTAAACTGCAAATGTTAAATTAGCATTTTGTAAGATGGCTCTGACATACAAAGGAGTTGATGCAGTCTTACATAAGCCTGTTTTAAAAGGGGGAAAATGTGTTTTCCTCAGCAAGCCACTTAAAAAAAAGTGATCTTGAAATCACAGTGCCAAGAGCATTTTACAGATCATCCAGTCTAATGTTTGTCTTTGTTTTTTTTTTCTCCATTTTAAGCATCAGACCCAGGTTTTAAAAAGCAACCTTTTGTGAAGTTTGAGTAGGCAAGAGATGTAAGCTCAGCCTCTTTGATTGAAGTGGTCACACAGGCCTTGAACTGCTCTCCTGGCCTCCCCTGGGAACCTGGGGTTCTGAGGAGAGCTAGAATAAAAACCATGAGGCTGCCCCAGCCATTTGTCACTTTACAGATGTATCAGATGCTATGACAAACTTCCACAGTCAAAGTTGAGCCTTTGATAATGATATAACCAAATCTCATGAACTTTGTTGGTGTCACCGAGGGGGTTGGTTATACTGACTCCCTTTTGCTGGCTGAAAAGTTGTGCTGCAGCACAGCCTCATGCTTAACCAGCAATCAGTGTGTGATTCCAGGAATACAACCGGATGTCAGAACACACGCATCAGCATTAGCTGATGTTAAGCAAATCCCAGCATTTTTAGTCAGATCCCAGGTATCAGGCCAAAAGCCCTGGAGCTACAGTTATTGGCTTTGACAATTATCCATATATATTCTAACTGAGTTGTTCTCCAACTTCAGTGTGCTTTGGGAGGATTTCTTACAAAGACAAGTGCCAGATAGTCAAATGCAATATGCCTAAAATATGATCTAGGAATAGTTCCTTTGTCTGTTTTGTTTACGTGTGTGTGTGTGTGTGTGTGTGTGTGTGTGTGTGTGTGTGTGTGTG
>CAJQZJ010032773.1:5075487-5087898 GCA_907164525.1 Lophiomys imhausi
TCTATCTATCTATCTATCTATCTATCTATCTATCTATCTATCTATCTACCTCTCTCTCATACACACACAAGGTTTACTTAAAAGTTTTCTGTTCATGACTTTTAGGCTTTGTACAGATCAGCATATTATAGTGGAAGATTGTGGTAAAGTAAATTGTGTGCCTCTTAGCTAAGGAGGGTGAAAGAGAGATTACTATTTCAACTAATGAATTTTTCACCACTGTTAAAAAAGTACAAAGTAGAAGGGCCTTTGGGGGACATTTCAGATCCAAATATAAAGCCATATATTGAGGTTCTAATTCCCAAAACTTCAGAATGTGACTGTATTTGAAGATGTGTTTTTAAAGAAGTAATTGAATACAACAATGTCATTAAGGTAAGCCCCAATCCCAAGTGACTGTTGTGGCAGAGATTGGGACACAGGGACACAGGGACACACGTTAAGGGAAGACCATGAAGAGCAATTGGAGAAGCAACTGAAATGCCCTACAAGCCAAAGAGAGAGGCCCTGAAGAATCCAGCCCTGCTGACTCGGTTCCAGCCTTCAGAACTAGGATGCGATATATATTTTCATTGCATAAGTCCCCACACCGGGATGCTTTCCCAGGGAACCAATATGTTCATGGTATGAGTTCTTCACAGTGTGGATTCTTCAAGGAACAAAACAGAGACCTGTGAGACTCGAGCTGTCAAGATTTCTTCAAATGCAGCCGGAGAGTTGTTTAGTTTACATTGCCCATCATCACAATTCCTACCTCAAGCATAACAAAGCAGCTGTTTTTGTGCAGAATTATTGTTCTATGCTTTTGCCTGCAGGAAAATTCGGGCTTTGAAGCTCCTCACAGAGCCAGTAGGGCAAAGGAACGTCAGAAAGTGACAGACAAATTACCCATGAGGAAGGACAGAACATTTCCGAAAAACTGTTTAAAAAAATCATTCTGCCTCCACGGATTCTATGCTGTGACATCTATTACCAGTTGGGGGATGTCAACTTGAAATTAGATCTGTTTGTTTGTGTACAAACGCTGAGTAGAGCCACACAGAGACATAATTCACCGGTTTGACAGCTGTATGCATAGTTGGCTCCCTTCAAGGTGTTTAACAAAAATTAATTAATACTATATGCATCCTCACATATGTACGATTTGATGTATAAAAACCAGACAATGCGAAAACTTGCGTGTGTGTGTGTGTGTGTGTGTGTGTGTGTGTGTGTGTGAGACTATGAGTCTGTTACTGTGTGTACATGCATGTGTTGCTAAGAATCAAACCTAGGGCCTCATGCATGCTACTTAAGCACTGTTAAACTGAACCACATATTTTTTTCTTAATTAATTAATTTATTTAGTGTGCACACTGTCCATGGCACAGGTATGAAGGATAGAGGACATCTTGGAGGAATCAGTTCTTCCGTGTGTGTTCTGGGGAACTGAACTCAAGTCATCAGACTTAGCAGCCAGTGCCTTCACCCGCTGAGCCATCCCACCATAATAATTCTCATTCCTTTTACATTCAATTTTGAAACAAAGTCTCAGCAAGTTGCTCAGACTGCTTTGAATTTGTGATCCTCCTGTCTCAGCCTTCCAAGAAGCCAGGCCCAACTACAATGCAAACTTTAAAACAAAATTATGATCTTACCATGATATTTTCTGCTTGATACAGTTAGTAAGGAACTATTTTGTAATTTTACAAATGAATATTTAACCAAGAGAGGGGATTAATATTATCTACATAATTATCTTTACACCTCTGCTTTTGTCTGCAATAGGAGTTTCCCCCTCTTTTCTGACAGCATGGCGACTTTGTGTTCTTGAACCCCTAAAAGGATGGAAAGAGGCAGAGGTGAGGAATGCTGGGTCAGATACCTCCCTAGGAATATCTGCAGTCTGTTCCCCCGGCTAGCCCATCCTGAGTCAGAAGAACATGTTATTCACAAAGCCTGCCCACCCTAACTCCTGGTGATCATAGGAACACATGTATGTTCATGACATTGCAACCAGCTACCATGTTCTAGACTTCTTCTAAAGACTGCTAACAAAACAGTCTGTGTCTCCGATCTGTGACCCTATTTAGTGACTCTTCAGGCTTTTGGGGTGACAGCAGGTCACACTTAGTATTGATGCCCTGCCAATAACGCGAGGATGGCCAGCCACCTCTGGCACCTGCTCGCCCCAGTTGAGCTGTTTGATACTATACATTGAAAAGCCGACCCCATCAGATGCCCACCATTGTGCAGATGTATGCTAGCATGTGGGCTGAAGTTGTGTCCCACACAACTCAGGCTGTCTGCATTCGTCTGCCCGACTATGCTGAGACCTAGAGTGTCTGTGACTCTGAGGAATGACTCTGAGGAAAGGTGTCACACTTTGCCCCTGTCCCCTGCATACTGGAAAAAGCCATTCACCAAAGGAATCTGGATAGGTGCTTTCTTAGAAGCTCTAAATAATCCAGTTGATTAGGAGTCATTCAGTCACTCAGAGGAGTCCCACAGGATGCGCATAAGCAACATCATCAGCTCAGAAGAGGAACTCAGGCACTGGGCATCAATTGCTAAGCTAGTCTTTCCAAATTTTGGGTTGTTTGTTTGTTTGTTTGTTTCCTGCATCATCAGGCAATGAAAAAAAAATGAATAAAGATACTGAATATTCTCCCCGAAAGGCTCCAATAGAAAGCAGCAAGAAACTGTCAGGACAGATAAGGCAAATATTATTGGTTTCTTTAAGGTCTACTGCCTGATTTCCCTTAGGGCCCCTGCTGTGGACAGTGGGAGATGTGCCTAGAAGTCAGCCATGTGTTAATTTGCATGATTGTGTTAACTAACCATCAGCCACTCCATCCCAGCCCCAGTATAACCTAAATTAATTCAACAGGAACAGGTGGCTTAATTTGTACATTATTCACATTTGCTAATAAACAAGCAATTTGAGTTGTAGAGAGAATTTTCTCCCGGGGACAGAGGCCAAGGATGTTTGCTCAGGGCTCAACCAAGGGAATTCCATGTTAGGTATGACCCTCACCGAAAGTGCAAGTCCTGAATCACTTTTCATGCTGAGCTGATGTGGCTGGAGTTCATCTCAAGTTCCCTGACATCCATGTTCAGTATAAACAACCCTGACCATGAGGGTAATCGCTGTCCTGGGTTCCAGGATTAACATTCATTGTTACTACCAGTGGGACCAGGCTGTGCTTGTCCATCTGAGAAACAGGCTTTTGATGACCCTTGAGTTCTAATATTGATTAGGATTTCTGATAAGTTTTAGTTTCTTTTGGATCCTTTCTGTTAAGCTAGTTTTTCTCCCTGAAATAGGGCCGTGTACTCTGACTCTGCCTGTGTTCTTTCTGAGACGAAACCCTCATCATGAACTCCTTCCTGGAGCTGAGCTCTGGGTACCCAATAATTCTAAAAAGGACAGTCTGCTGGCCAGGCCATGGGGCTCTCAGTTGGCCTTCCCCTCACCCCTGTCACATGCAACAGCAGTGGTAACCGCTAGTTTATTTCTGTGCCTTGGAGACTCCCCGGGTGTTACTGTGGAGAAAACAGAAAAGTTAAGTGTCTTTTCCAAAGTCACTCAAGTAAAAAGGAGCTACTCAGAGCCATGCTTTTGCTGCCTTACCTCCCATGGTTACTTCGTCTCTGTGCTGTCTAGTGTCTCCTCTTGACACCACTTCAGGATAGAGAGAATTGACAAAGTTGTCTGGGCTGTGGAGCAAGATGGATGTGAAGGACAATGACATTGGAGGATTCCTGAGTGTAGTGCAGCTACCAAGAACAAGGGACGAACGCTAAAGCTAGAGAGGAAGAGAGAAAAGACATCCAAAGGCCGAAGCTAGAGAAGTATGCTTGCTGGACAAAACACTTCAGGGTATTTCCTTTCCCTTGTGTGAAAGGCTTAAAAACCCAGTGGCATCTGTAGTTATACTCTTGGCTATGGCTTCCAATCTTAAATAACCCATTGAATGGAATGTTGTCTGATGCCAGATAGAGAAACAATAACATTCTTGCTATAAGTTTGAATCTGCAAAGTCCGATCAAATCCAAATGTTAAAGACTTGGTCATCAGCTTGGTGCTATTGGAAGATGACAGGGACTTTAAAAGGTGGAGCCTAGTAGAAGGTCTTCTAATCACTGGGTGTGTGCTCTTGAAGGGGGGCAGCCGGACCCCACTTCCTCACTTTCTCTGTTCCTGGCTATGAGGTAAATCGCTTTGCTCACCACACGTTCTCAACAAGTCTTTCCTCACCACAGACCTGGCAGGAATGGGGAAATTGACCATGAACTGAAATCTCTAAACGTGTGAGCTGTAGTAAACCTTCCATCTTTATGTGCTGATTGCCTCACGCTGTTCATCTACTTACAGTGACAGAGACCTGACTAACACAATCTTACTTCCTGATAAGGATCACATCTAATGATCAAAGCACTTAAGGAGACAGTTTTGAAGATATCTCAGAAACAGTTCCAGGATCTGTATTTATTGAGTATAAATGGAAAATTGTTCTTATAGGGACCCCTCCCCCACCTATCCCTGCTTAAAGGGATCCCAAGAGTTCTGCATAGCCAAATAACTTTAGGGCTTCTCACCTTTACCAATGGCCATGAGCTTTCATACCTTCAATGTATTTATTTATTGAAGATTTAGTTTTATGTATTTTTTGAGTTGGAGAGTACACATACTTGTGCATGCATAGAAGCCAGAGGACAGTGTGAAATCACTAGAAGCTGAAATTAATTGTATTTGTGGCTTGTTATATAGGTGCTCCAAACTCTGGTCCTCATGAACATTTAGCAAGCACTCATAACCACTCTCTAAACCCTATCTTCATTTTAGACATAGACATGAGACAAAGGGGACGAGCTCCACCCAACAAGCCTACAAGAACTGCCCTGATATGTCTCTAAAAGAAAAGGGAGCCTCCATTTGTAGTACCCTTAGCCCCTGGGTTCTTCTTAGCAGTTCCTAGGACTCAGTGAGAGACTTGGGTGCTTGTGGAAAAGCTACTAACAAAGAGAAAAAAAAAAAAAGAAGCTTCCAGGGACGAAATGTCTATCTTTCCCAGAGTGACAGCACCAGGAGACAGGGCTTTGGAGATTAATTGGATCATGATTATAGAGCCCTTGTCTGATGGAATTAGTGTCCTAAGAGAAGAGACATCACAGAGTTCATTTTCTCCCCACCCCCTGCTTCCTCTGTGGGGACACAGTGAGAAGGTAACCATCCACATGTCAGGACAATCCTCACAAGACACTGAATCCTCCAACCCTACCAGCACCTTGATCTTAGACTTCCTAACTTCTTCAACTGTGAGGAAATTACTTCTTGTGGTTTAGGGTGACTCAGTCTTTGGGATTGTGTTATGGCCACCTAAAAAGACTAATGCAGGAATAGAAAAAAAATGAAGAAAGGCAGGTAATGATCAAGCATCAGCATGTCCAATCTACTCAGGAGATGGTGAAGTTCTGATGTCTCCTTCACAGAACACCTTCAGGAAAAGACTTGTCATAGCTACAGACAGAAATAGCCATCTTTGTTTGGGGGCCTAGAGAACTCTGAGAATTCTGCCTGCCATTACATGTGCCTTCTACTGTCCAGTCAGGACCACCTCCTCCTTAACTGACTGTTAAATCTTCCCATTGAACTGGCTTGGTTTGGAGAAAGAATGCCTGCTGAGGTGGGTGAACCTCTTCTTTGTTACTGGGCTCTTTCCACACTTCTCCTAGGCTATGAGGACTTTCCTATGAATAATTCAGATGAGACTAGAACTGGTTGCCTGGTATCTTGACCAGGTCACTGAGGTCTTCAGATCTGAGGGATCAGGAACTGAATTTTGTGAACTCATTGGGGTTCTGCGTGACTGGTTCAAACTAATCAAACTCATGAGACACTGGCAGCTGCTGAGCAATTTTTTTTTCTGAAGTATAAAGTATTTTTGAAAAGCCAAATTACTGACTACAGGCAAGGTCACAGAACAGGGCATGGGAAGATTTTTAATGGCTGGTGTCATCAAGCTGTAACAATTCTCTGCCCTGCTGAGTTGCACCTACCAAATGGCCAGAGGACCCCTGGAACCGCACAAGATATCCACCCCTTCAGGCAGGACCAGAGATGGCTCCTCAACATGGATGTTTCATTTTTACTTTTAATACCCCAGGTTGAGCAGAGACTCATTTCTATCATAAATCTGATGCTATTTTCATGATTACTATCTACCTGAGATTAAATTGTGTTCAGATAAGGTCTTTGTGGTGAGTCTGGGGAGACTCTTTAAGCTTATCTGTAGTCGATTTCAAATTGTTTCTGCAGCAGATGGCTGATGTCAGCCATGAGATGTTAAGGCTTTAAGGCTTCAGTTTCAGATGGTGCCATTTCCCAATCCTGTCTCCATCCCACCCTCTTGGGTCAGGGTGTTGAAACAGTGAAAAGTTTAATGAATAAGAGATTGACAGGAAAGAGGACTGTGAAAAAAGATGTTAGCTGGGATTGGAATCGGCTGGGACTGCATCACTCCACTGCAGCTTGGAACTGAGGTCTAGAGTCTCTCAAGGGTCGGGACGCATGGCTGATGGGTTTTGCAGGAGTACTGTTAGGGTGTGGTGTCCTAATAATACAACATTCTTCCTGGTGTTGTTGAAACAGTACATTATTCAACAGCTCAACAGCTGTGTTCTACTTTGTCAGCCATTTTCCACTGTGGCAGAGAGGAGACTAAAGCAAACACAAGGATGGAGTAAGATACCCTGCCCATTTCCTGCAGCTAAACAGGAACACCCTAGAATAGCCAATGTGAAAAGCCCCTGGGTGGAAGAATGAGTGTTCGCTCCTTTGTGGGGAGTGGTCCTACTCTGGTTCCAGGGACAGATGAGACCCACCTGTACCTCTCTCTCTCTCTCTCTCTCTCTCTCTCTCTCTCTCTCTCTCTCCTCCCTCCCTCCCTCTCTCTCTCTCCCTTCCTCCCTCTCTTTCTCTCTCTCTCTTTCAAAGACTATACAGTTACCTATTTTTCCATTTATTTTCTCAAACTAGTGCCCATGGCTATCCTTTTTTTTCCCCCTCCAACAACCAAATGACCTTAGCTAGGACATCTAGGAAGCTTACAGGAAGCCAAGTTCTGTTAGTGGACTAGGAAGGCACCAATTTGGCTAGCTAACACCCAAAATAATCTGGCTTATAAGAAAGGAAAGGAGTCTAAGAACTGGATGCAAATAAGGAGTCTGTGAGAATGGTCTAGGATGAGGGGGGAAATGGGAAAATATTTGAAGGACTCAAGTTCAGCCTATGCAACTCGTAAGACACCCAGATACCAGTCAGATCCCCAAGTAAGGAGCATTATTAAGGGAACTGAAGGCTCTGCCGTTTTAGCCCCATGCCTGCCTACTCCAGGAAAAGGTGGGCACTTAAAAGACCAGATACCCCAGACTGGCACTCAGCACTAATCCTACTTCTTTGGTAGTTGCTCAGCAACCCACTTCACTGAGCCTTCATAGCTTGCTTACAGAGATGTTAAACACACATGTTTTTGCCTTTCTGGTATTGAATGAGGGCCAAAGCGATTTCTTTCTCACTCCAGTCATTCTTGCCTATAAAAGCCTGTCTATTCTCTGAAAGTTTAAACAGATTGAAGAATTTTTGCTCTACTGTAGCTGGGAGAAAAACTCAATATTTGTTATTCTCAGATCTTAATGCCTGCTCATGGTGACTTTAGTGTTGCTCTTTGAAATGACTGTGGTGTTTTAATAATAGAACATTCTTCCCAGCATTGTTGAAACAGTACATTATTCAATGAATTCAATTGCAATACATTTTCCCTGCTCTTGTGGTGCATTACAACTGTGTACCCTTCCCAGAAGCATGTGTAACTGGGGGAGCAATTTTCTAGCAAGCCATTGAAGGTGCTATAGTCCGAAGTGAGGTGATATGCAGCTCTGCTCATGTGAGCACATTGGAGGCTGACAGCCTCTTTCAGGGGTAAACACTGTTTTACCCAAGTGACCCCAGAGTGTACCACCTCTCCCACCTTGCCTACTTCAGTTAGCCTCACCCTATCTCTGCTGTCTGATTTATATGTCTAACCTCTGGTTCCTCAGATGTGTTGCCACACACAACACCTGGTTTAATAATAGAATCACATTCTTAATGAAGTTTCTTTCCCCTTAGAGCTGGAGTCCTCAGGCCAGGACATATTTGCTATTGTGTCCAACTGGATTTTGTCTTTCCCTAAATCCGAACACACACACACACACACACACACACACACACACACACACACACTCTGGTGGTCAACAGATCATTTCATTTCTGACCCACAATTGTGGGGGCTTAATTGCTTAAATAAAACAAAATTAAAACACTAACTCTTATAAAGAAATTTTAGTTTTAGAGCAAATGTGAGTTGAAGATAGTCCCCATCTACCACAGGCCCAACACATATACATCTTCCCTCAATAGGGCACCTCCCTCTAGCATTGTACATGGTTCCATCGTATTACATAGTTTCACTGTCCCAAATATCCCCTGCATTCATTTTTTTTAAACTATGGAAATTAAAATTGCTATCCTTGTGAGGATTTCGGCTGACAAGGGTAGAAGTCTGGCGTCACCCAAAGGCCTCTGAGATAGGCACTACGTCGTCGACTGGACGGACGACCCTTGTTCAGCTGAAATCCCTCTTTCCTCTGATTTGGAGATCCTAGATCCCCTGGGACTTGTCACATGGTCTAGCCCTCCTCTGACTTTCCCATGCTAATGAAGTTTGCTGGTGCTTTGCTCTCAGCCAATGACATTCAGTCTAGGCCTCTAGCCTCCCTGGAGTTTCCCCACCCTCACTGCCCATGAGTTAATTAGGCATTCCTTTTTCTCTCTTCTGATTGGACCATACTCGGCAAATCAAATACATCCCTTTCCCAAACCCCTTCCCACTATCCAAAGTTACATAATACTAATTCACAGAGTAAACTTCCCTTTTTTCTCTGTCCCTTCCTTGAATGGTTGAGTCTGCTTATTTTGAGGAGAAGGTCTCTTCCTTCCAAGAAGGATGCTTGGCTGGCCAGGCTCTCATGGGTCCCAGGCTCCTCCCTGACCACCGCCTGGCTACGTCTTCTACCTCTGGCAGCCTGGGCTTATCTCTACCCCATTGCTGCCACTGACGACCCTAGCCAGGCTCGCTTCTCGATTAAGCCACGCTGTTGCCTCCGCCTGGCCTCTGCCATTTATCCTGAGCACCAGCTCCCGCCTGGCTGCCTCAGCCTGGGGGGGCCAGGCCTGTTCCGGGTGCATGCCCCCGCAGAGAGGCGCTGATTTTCACTGCCTCTCTCACACCACCTGCCTAGCTGCCCTGCCTGGCCCCAGGAACAGATCTCCCACCTGGGTCTTTTCTGCTCAACTGGCCTATTCTACCCATTCCCTGGATTAGCCGCAGGGCCCCCCCCATCCCCTTTTTGAACCCACATATCCTCATAAGAAAATCGGGATTGTGTTTGCAACTCTCCAGCTTGCCAGCTTTGGGCATTCAGTCGAGGTTACTCCTCTCAGAGGTCGAATGTCTACCACAGGTCACCCTAAGCCTCTGTGCTCCTTGTTGCTCACTTTCTGGACTTTTTCTGCATCATTACGTCTGTTCATCCTTGTAGGCATTGTTGATATTGTGACCCCTGGCTTCAAAGGTGAGTTGGGTAGGATCCTAAGAACCCTGATCCTCAAATCCCTTTTGTCTGAGATACACACTTATAGACTCTTCTACCCTTGAGAGCAGACCAGACCTGTGAACACAAGAGTCTCTTTCTGACTTATGGCAGATGTCATCAAGGTTCCAAATCAATGGACACTGAGTTAATTAAAGGCGACTTTTTCCCCCCTGGGTGAGTCTGACCTAAGCAGAGGGCCATCCAAAGAGACAGAAGTAGAAGCAGGTGTCCCACTGCTGGGTGGAAGAAATAAGCTGTCTGGCTATGAAAGGGCCATTTGCTAGGACCTAAGGCCACGTCTAAGAAAGGGACTCCAGGCCGAGGGCCAGAAAGAAAACAGGATCCCACAACCCAGCTCTCAGATCTTGCTTAGCCTGTTCCTGCTGCCAAAACAAACTATCTTATCAAAGAACAAAATTCCAGCAGATCGAGTTGGGAGGACTGAATGATACTCATGATTCATAATTGGGCCACATTGTGTCTTTTGAGGTGAGCTGACAAAACAGGGTCTGGAAATTTTCCTGCATTTTTAAAGTTTTGGGTTGATTTTCACCTACACTTAACACAAATAACTTCATTTTGGTATGGTCTTATCTGTTGGGGCCAAAGGCAAGAGCTCAACCCACAAACATTGGGTGCCTATACATTTTACTGAACAACTTACACTGGGTAATCTATAAATAGAAATTTTTTGCTCAGGGGTTGGGAAGCCTAAAATCTACTGACTCAGCATCTGGTGAGGTCCTAAGGAAGCTTGCTTACACTTTCTATTATAAGAGGATTCAACTATAGCTACCCTCTGTGAACCAGAAAAGTAGCCTTCACCAGACACTCAATCTGCTGGCCCTTGATCTTGGACATGCTGCCGTCTGGTATGGAGAAATTCTAAGTCCCATATTTTGTTATAGTAGCCAGAACTAAGACATGGTGCTACTTCAAAAGGAAGGAAGAGATATATTGCACACTCAAATGTCACAGATAGATAGATAGATAGATAGATAGATAGATAGACAGATAGACAGATAGATACATAGATACATAGATGGTAGATGATGGATATATAGATATATGACAGATAATAGATGATAAATACAAAGATATAGATTAATGATAGATAGATAATAGATGATAGATACATATATAGATAGATAGATGGTAGGTGATAGATATATAGATATATGATAAGTAATAGATGATAGATGGTAGATGATATGCAGATGCATGATAGATAGATAGATGATAGATAGATAGATAGATAGATAGATAGATAGATAGATAGATAGATGATAGACAGAATGTTTGCTTTAGGGAATGAGCTGCTTGACCTGAGTGAGAATCATTAATCATCATGTGATAACATGTTAGGTATCATCTAGTTCAACTCCACTCCTGTGGTTAGATGATGAAAATAAGTCTCTTAAGTTAAAAAGGCTCAAAGGAGGCCCTGCATCTTGAATCACCCTTTCCCATCAGCCTACAGTCTTTACTTACAGAAAGAACCTTCACATGTGATGTGGGATGGAGAGTTTGTGGAGATGTTTGAGGAGTGTGCTTACTAAAGGTCCCCTGTGCTAGAGGGATGAATATACAATTCATAATCACTGCATTAGGCCTATATGGTTATGAACTTAACAAATATCAGGCTTGGGATATGGCTCAGTGGAAGACTGCTTGCCTAGCATGGGTGAGGCCTCAGGTGCCATCTCCAGAACCAAGGGAGAAAATTAAAAGGGATATCTGTCACCTGGGCAGCTGAGAAAAACTGACATACGCTGCATTGCCACTGTGCTCAGAGCTCCTGACCTTCCTCATGACAAGTGCACTGCTCTCAACAGGAGCCATTGGCACTGAGGAGTCCCACAGCCACCATAGCTTTCTCTCTTACCGCTCTGCCTGAGGTTCAGGCTCTCAGCCGTCTCCACTCCTCATAGTACCTAGAAGCCACTCATACCTTCCAGACCTTTCCATCTGCTGTTTCACAGGGACCACATTTTATAATGCAAGAGACAAGTTGGTAGAGGTCACAAAGTGGGTGTGCCCAGCAGTTGAGTATTAGGAAAGGGGATGGGGGATTCTACTAAAAGGGGGTGTGGGGGGTTCTACTAAAAGGGGGCATGGGAGATTGTACTAAAAGGGGGTGTGGGGGATTCTACTAAAAGGGGGCGTGGGAGGTTCTACTAAAAGGGGGCATGGGGAATTCTACTAAAAGGGGGTGTGGGGGTTCTACTGAAAGGGGGTGTGGGAGGTTCTACTAAAAGGGGGTGTGGGAGGTTCTACTAAAAGGGGGTGTGGGGGATTCTACTAAAAGGGGGCGTGGAAGGTTCTACTAAAAGGAGGTGTGGGGGGCTGGAGAGATGGCTCAGCGGTTAAGAGCACTGGCTGCTCTTCCAGAGGTCATGAGTTCAATTCCCAGCAACCACATGGTGGCTCACAACCATCCATAATGAAATCTGGTGCCCTCTTCTGGCCTGCAGATATACCTGCAGACAGAACACTGTATACATAATAAATAAATCTTTAAAAAAAATAAAAAATAAAAGGGGGTGTGGGGTTCTACTAAAAGGGGGTGTGGGGGTTCTACTAAAAGGGGGTGTGGGGTTCTACTAAAAGGGGGCCTGGGGGTTCTACTAAAAGGGGATGGGGATTCTACTAAAAAGGGGCATGGGAGGTTCTACTAAAAGGGGGCATGGGGGATTCTACTAAAAGGGGGTGTGGGGGGTTCTACTAAAAGGG
>CAJQZJ010032773.1:5093227-5121044 GCA_907164525.1 Lophiomys imhausi
AGGTTCTGAGAAGATGAGTGAGTCTTGGGGCAAGGGCGAGAGCCTTGTCTGTGTTTTGGGAGCTGTCAGACTTGCTTTCTGTACTGCTGATGGGACTTTTTTTTTAAATAATTTATTTATTATTTTATCTTTTGTTTATACAAGTGATCTGTCTTCACACACACCCAGAAGAGGGAATCAGATCCCATTACAGATGGTTGTGAGCCACCATGTGGTTGCTGGGGATTGAACTCAGGACCTCTGGAAGAGCAGACAGGGCTTTTAACCTCTCAGCCTTCTCTCCAGCCCTGATGGGACTTTGTATTAAGGTCAATGGGAAGCTGCTGAAGGATGGCCTCAGAAGGATCCTTCTGAGGCACAAGCTATAGCACTGGACTAGAACCCCAACCGTGCCGTGGCCTTCAGTAGTTTTAAGAAGGGAGACCCCAGAGTCAGATGACTCTATTATGTCAGCATAGTCAATGGGTCAGAAGGGTGGAGCCTAGGGATGCCCACGAGAGCTGTGGGTCATCCTATGTCACAGTGACACAGAGAGACAGAAGTCAGGAGGGTCACAGGACAGCAGCCACCAGGCTGGAACCCCAGTTTCTCCTATTTGCAATTCCACTGCACCTTGACTAGAGGGCTCAGCCATGCCAGCTTGTTCTGCCTGCACGACTGCTCAGAGTGCCTTGTCTCCTGGCTGATTTTCCTCTCAACTAGACTGGATCTCCTTTGGGGACAAGAATCCTTTTGACAAATGTGCCCGTTGGTCCTTGGCATGGTAGTGGACACAGATGAGCTATGCCCATGCTCTGAATGAAAAATGACCACATTTGCTACCTTACAAACCTTACATCAAGGCGCTCTATAATCTAAATACATCTTGCCAAAATCAAAGACTGTCTTGAGCTCATTCTTTGGGGCTTCCTTGAACTCACATGCCAAACAAAACTAGGCATCTAGTCTACATAAAATGACCAGCACAGAGGATCCATAGGAAATGGAAATGATGTTGCTATAATAAATTAATTGCAATATTAATTAAGTTATGATTGCAAATTAATTGTATGCAAATAGCTGTGTGCACACATGTTCTCCACCATGTGTTTCTGTGCAGTGACTAACCAGGGCTCTTGGGATGCCTTCTTTCCACCTGGATCTGCATCTAAGCTGGAGTTAACTTTGTAAAGTCCATTTTTCTCTTCTCTAGACCTTCTGAAGGATTCATGTGCCAAATAACTAAATTATAACTTGGTAGCTAAACAAATTATGCAAAATTATACTTCATGAATATTTTACCATTCTAAACCCTGAAGCCAGACTCCAGACAGTTTTATGTCTGCAGCAATCTGTATCATACTCCAATGAATGCGGCTAAAGACTAATGACTTGTAAGGCCTAACTTTTTTTCCCCTTGTTGAATTTTTCTTAAGGGATGCCTCAAAGGTTTTATTGTAAGTAACAGCAGTAACTGCGCTCCACTTTTCTCTTAGCCTGCTAAATCAGGAACTGGTGCCTGGCTTAACTTAACCCTCTAAATCTGCATGAAATCGGTTAAGGTAGGCAGTGGCTGAAGTCTGGCATGCCTGGAGCTGATGGACAGAGAATAAACAGCTCATGATTGACCATGGTACAACTGGTTTCATGTATATATATATATGAATATATATATATATTGCCTTAGAGATAGTCTTATATGTTGAAATTGACTACAAAGTAAATTTTTCCTAAATATCAAGGCTTTAACCACCCAGAGGTAAGAGCCAGGGATGGTGTGTATGGTCTCTATTATGATCAGAATTGCGCATGCGCATTGCAGTTGGTTTATTTGTCCTTTCTCAGTTACCTTTGCCAGTTTCCATCCCCAGATTCCTCATTTTAAAAGAAAGAGTTTCCCTGTAAAGGTCTGTGGAAGAATTATCTAAGAAGCCAACAGAAGACAACGATGTCCCTCCCAGGGGCTCTGGGTTGTGGAGCCTTGCTTGAGTAAACATTCAAATGGACCTGCTTCAAAATGGCCTGGAAATCAGCGAGGAGCCAAGAGGATCCAGAGCCCCCTCCTGTTTTGCAAGCTCAGAGAAGAAAAGGAGAACCCTTTGAAAGAAGATGCATATATATCCATATCCAGCCAGAGGGGCTCTGCTGGGGGAAACCCTGGAAGACTTTGGCCAAAATAACCCAGAAAGGGATGAAGGGGTGACCATGGAGTTGGAATGGTGGAATTTCCTGGTGAAGACAACACCACCAGCTCCTTCAGTTCTCTGTTAGTCCTGCCGTAAACGCACTGTAAAACAAATATATAAAGTTTTTGTTTATTTTAATAAAGATACTGCTGATTCTAGGGAGTTCGGTAGAGTTTATCACATCTTTTTTGTCTAATCAGCAGGCTGAATTTCCAAAGATAATGCTCCCATCTTTCCCAGAAAGGGGCTAAGAGAAAAAATAAAACTGAGCAAATTGGACTCGCTACCTTGTGGGCACAGAGAGATCCTAAGTGGCCCTGAGAAGCCAGATCCTGGGCATAAGCCCTGGAATGTGTCCAGGACCCCACTACAGTGAAAGTTGGAAAGCACCCACATTGGGTGCCATCCCTCATCACTCCTGTCAAGAGAATATCATGGGGGAGTGTGGAAAGTGGCAGGTATTGGTGGAAAGACAGAGAAACCAGACTGAGAAATGGCACTGCTGCTTATTAGCCGAGTGACCAGTAATGAATGACTTCATCCTAATTGAGCCTCTGTGTTTTACCTTTTAAAAGGCTGTAAACATGTTTCCTTCTAGGGTTTTTTATAATTTATTAATTATAATATAATATAAATATAAATTTTATAATGTTTTGCCTGCATGTGTGTCTATGGGAGGGTGTCAAGATTTTTGGAGTCACAGTTATGAACTGCCATGTGGATGCTGGGAATTGAACCTGGGATCCTTCTGGAAGAGCAGCCAGTGCTCTTAACCAATGAGCCATCTCTCCAGCCCCCTTCTAGGGTTTAGATGATTAGGTCCACAGCAAGTGCACCCCAAATGAGTGTAGTTGTGCTTATCTTGGACAACTAAATGGATTAAAGGCTCGAAGTCAGCATGCACTAAATGGCCCATCACTACGGGGCTTTCCAGCAAGCTCACCCGCAGTGATTCTGCTCTTCCCACGCTGCTGCCCTGTCTATGCCTCCCTGTGACCCAGCCACCGATCACCTCTACACTCTTCCCCCATCATTTCTTTGCCTTTCCCCACTTCTGACACACTGGCTTGGGAAAGTGTGCTGGCTAGTTTTATGTCAACTTGACACAAGCTAGGGGCATCAGAGAGGGGGGAGCCTCAACTGAGAAAATGCCTCCATATGGCTGGGGCTACAGACAAGCCTGTTGGGCAATTTCTTAATTAGTGATTGATGGGGGAGGGCCCAGCCCACTGTGAGTGGGACCAGCCCTGGGCTAGTGGTCCTGAGTTCTATAAGAAAGCAGGCTGAGCAATCCATGGGAAGCAAGCCAGTAAACTACACCCCTCCATGGCCTCTGCATCAGCTGCTGCCTCCAGGCTCCACCCCTGTTTGAGTTCCTGCCCTGGTTTCCTTAAATGATGGACTACAATGTGGAAGTGTAAGCCAAACAAACCCTTTCCTCTCCGATTTGCTTTTGGTCATGGTGTTTCAATACAGCAATGGAAGCCCTAACTAGGACAGAAAGTACTCCGCAGAAGTAGCAAGGTAAAGGTCATGAGGCCTAACACTCGGCACCTTGAAGGTTGCTTTCTGACCGTTTGCCACCAGCAAAGTGAAAGAGCCTCCTAACTTCCTACGCTGAGACTAGGTCTTCGGGCACTCCGGTCAGAGGAGCGGTGTCTAAGAGGAAGGAATGGCCATTTCTTTCATCAGACTTCTCTTGGCTCTTGGATCTTCAACCCAAAGACTCACTAAAAATGTCAGTAAATAAACGTGTCAGTCTAAGGCTACAGGCGTGCCAGCCATGCCTTTGTGAGGAAAAGACATCCTTTTTTCCTCTACTAAAACTTTCATACTGAAGAATGGGTCCGGCCTAGTAAGTTTTTTCTTTCCTAGGAGTATTTGCATTTTAATTGAGAATTCAAACAAAATGATTCCAGCAGTGTGATTTTAGGTTTCACTCAGCTAATAAGGGAGGCATGTGGATTTTGTTTGTTTTGTTTGTTTGCAAACAAGGAATCCTTCAGTGGTCTTAAAATCGTGCAAATAAGAGATTTTGTTTTTTAATGGCTGACTGGATATATTACTTGATTGTCTACTTGCTGTAACATGTGTATGTGTGCGTGTGTGTATGTGTGTATGTATGTGTGTGTGTATGTATGTGTGTATGTATGTGTGTGTATGTATGTGTGTGTATGTGTGTATGTATGTGTGTATATGTGTGTGTATGTATGTGTGTGTATGTGTGTATGTGGGTGTGTGTGTATGTGTGTGTGGGGGGGGTGTGTATGTGTGTATGGGAGTGTGTGTATGTATGTGTGCATGTGTGTGCGTGTGTGTTTGTATGTGTGTGTATGTATTTGTGTGTGTGTGTGTGTGTGTGTGTGTGTGTGTGTGTGTGTGTGTGTACTGAACTGAAGGAAGAAAGCTTTATTTTTGGCATATAGTTCCAGAGTACTTTCCATCATGGCGGAGAAAACATGACCATAGGAGCAGGAAGGTAGCTAGTTGCACTGCATGGGCAGTAAGGCAGCCAAGGACAGTGAACACTGCTCAGCTGCCTTTGTCCTTTTAGTTCAGTTCAGGGTATAGCCTGTCTTCCTACTACAGTCAACCCATTCAAGAAAATACTCCACAGACCTGGCCAGAGGCTAACCTGATATAAATACTTCCTCATGGACACCTCCAGAAACTCCTGTCCATCCTAGATGATTGTAGGTGTTGTCAGGTGTATAACTATCACTTGAATTTATAGGAAATGGGACAAAGGAACTTGACAGATGACACCCGGGAAGGATGGCGGTCAATATAATCCAGTGTCAGGACATCCAAGGGACCAGTGAGATATTCCAAACTTAATTATAAGAAAGAGAGAGAAAGAGAAACATTAGAAAAAAATCTGTGCATTAAAATATAGAGAGCATTTATTTAACTAATCACAAGGTATGAACCACAGTGAGAACCTAACTAAAACTAATGCATTGTAAAATTGTAACGTGAGAGAATAGAAAAGCTAAATGTTAATTTCACTTAATATATGATTATGTCAAGGACACCTATCAATTTACCAAGTGTGTCAAAGTAACATTAGTTGTTTGAAAAATAATTCCTTTATTTTCAATTAGTGCATTAATTTTTGTTTTTTCAAGCTTCATACATTTCTGTATTGTTTGCTGTTCATATTTTAGATGTGTGATCTGAAATAGCTACTAATAATATAGTTTTTGGGAGTTTTGGGTTTTTTTGTTGTTTTTTTTTCCATTTTTGTTTGGTTGGGGTTTTTTTGTTGTTGTTTTTAGATTTTTCGAGACAGGTTTTCTCTATGTAGCCCTGGCTGTCCTGGACTCATTTTGTAGAAGACCATGCTGGCCTTGAACTCACAGAGATTCGCCTGCCTCTGCCTCCCGAATGCTGGGATTAAAGGTGTGCGCCACCACGCCCGGCCTAATAATACAGTTTGTGCTCGCTCATTTTGTGTGTCTCCCTGACTAGGCTGCAGTGCCTGGCGGTTTGGTCAAACAGCAAACAGCTGTGAAGAAACTTTCAGCTGGGGTTCTTACTCAGAGCAAGAGAGTGTGAAGGACACCGACCACCTTTCACGGTCCAAGTTGTCCTCATCCAGGCTATTGAAAGCCGCTAAAATCAGAGACTGGTGAGTAGTTGTGGTTTAAGACAGCAGCGTCGGAGAGGTCCACACTGCACTGCAGACCTGTACCAGTTGAACTTGGAACTGTAACATCCGTCAGGCATTTCCTGGATTCCCAGGACACAAAACTGCACTCACAGACTCACAGGACAGAAGTCACAGGCCCCCGCACCAGTCCCCTCTTGATCATTGTACCAATAGGCCTGAGGTATTGGCTTTAAAAAGAGGAAAGGGTGTTTTTGGTGGGGCAGGGGGTTACAAGTTTCAGAGACTTCAGCCCATTACTGTGTGGCCCAGTTGCTTTAGAGGATGGTGCCAATGAAGAGCACTCACAGTAAGCATCATGCTGTGAATCGAGCTGTAACCCCTGTGACTACAAATAAAAGAGAGATGGAGAGGGGAAAAACACTTCACCAGTGACTCAACTTTCTTCCATGAGGCCCAACCACTAAAAGTTCACCATCTCCCCACACATCACCATCAACAAAGGCCTCTAGGAGACACTCTCAACCCTAATGTCTGCCTGATCCTCTCCTAAGACTTTCCTATCATTTTTCAACTCATCCTCAAGAAACTGTACCATACCCAAGTTCTTCCACTACCATGCCCTTTCATTTTTTTAATAAAATATTCTAGACATACTAAAGATAATAGTTAATAATAGTATATTGGCCAATAATAGCATTGAAAATACCCTATGAATTGATCATGGAGCTTGAAAAATGAACAGTATAGACTTCACAATAAATGAGGCAAAACAGAAAGACAGGAAATCATGGGGCCATAGGAGGGAGAGGACCCTCACTGTGCATGAGTCTGGTTGAAGCTTCTTGCCAGCTGAGAATCGAGAGTTTCGACACAGCTAACATTTGATTCAGACATCTCTCTAATTTCCCTATTAACTTTCCAGGACTGTCACTAACAACCTGTGTTGTAGTAACAGGACATTCCCCAGCCCTCTTATGCAACCCTGGTGGTCCTTGCTTTTATCTTATCTAACTATCTAAGGCAACCCCAGAGCCATATAATGATCTCATTTATCTAAAAGAGGGAGAAAAAAGTCTTAGCTACTATGGGATGAAACTCAAGAACCACCAAAATGGTATATGTTTTGACACATTTAAGAGCAATTCTTCTTTGAGAAGCCCACACTCACACTCTCGGGTGTGCCTTATTCTTTCCCTGTGTTCTAATCTGCTTTCTATTGCCGTAATAAAACACCATGACCAAAAGCAACTTGGGAAGCAAAGGTTTCATTCCACTCACATGTCCAGATCACCATTTATCATTCAGGGAAGCCAAGGCAGGAACTCAAGCAGGATAAGAAACTGCAGGCAGACACTGAATCAAAAACCATGGAGGGGGGCTGCTAACTAGCTTGCTCCCCGTGGCTTTCTCAACCTGCCCTCTTATAGAATCCAGCACCATTTTCCCACAAATGGCACTGCCCACAGCGGCTGGGCCCTCCCACATCAATCATTAATGGAGAAAATACCCCCCACAGGATTGCCTACAGTGCAATCTGATGGGGACATTTTCTTCTCTGCTTGTTAGGTGGCAAGAGGGTTCAACTGGACTCGTGCACAGTGAGGGTCCTCCCCTCTCCTATGGCCCCACGATTTCCTGCCTTACTGTTTTGCCTCATTTACTATGAAGTCTGTAATGTTTATTTTCAAAGCTCTATGATCAATAGGATATTATCAATGCTACTATTGGTCAATACACTACTATTAACTATCATCTTTAGTATGTTTGGAATATTTTATTAACATTGTTGGGCCTAACTTTCCCTTTTCCCAGATGACTTTAGCTTGGGTCACACTGACAGAAAACTAACCAGCTCAGCCCACACCACCTCTTTCTATTTTCATAGGCTTCCCCCCTGCTTTGTACAGGCTCACCTTGAAATCCCCTCACATGGTGTGGCCAAGGATACAGTTTTGCCTGAGTGGAAGTCTCTGAAAAAGACCCTCTCAGGCTTCCATGGGCAATAGTGTAGAGCTGGGCCTCCATCCACACCAATGATATTAACAAACAGGTCTTCCCACTTGGACTCACTCCTTTCCCTCCTGTAGTGACAGTATGTGACATTGTCGTGCATCTTATTTTCTTAAAAAAATGTTTGTGGACAAGGGGCAAGATGGCAGCAATCAAGTAGGATGCATTTTGATCATTAAGAAGGCAGATTGGACAACAGCAGAGATATGCTCTGCTGAAAGGCAGTTTGTGAGGTGCAAGCCTATCTGGCCTTGCCCAGCAAAGCCAGGGACAGCAAAGAGTTGGGTACTGGAAATATAGACACTGGAGGATCGGAGTCACCAGACAAGGACAAGGAGTGTTTCCTGCCCGGAGACTGTACTCCCTCCCTGTCGGATCCTTTCAAGACTCCAGCTGCCAGATTTAACCCCCAAATATAGGACTTCAAGAGTCCACAGGGTCTGTGCAGGGGCTAGGCTTGGACACCTAGGAGCATACCAGCAGAGCCGCTACACGGTAATACTGAGCAACTCCCCCTGGGATATTCAGTATGGTAACAGTGGGATCTAGCTGGGAGGTGCCTAGTATCCCTGACCCCAAGCACACTGTGGGCCGGATACAGAACACAATTTGGAACTCTCTACCACCCCCCACCACCCCACCCTACCCCCACCATCCCTCACCCCCCCACCACTCCCCACCCCACCCCCAACCACTTGACTACAGGGCGTCTGGTGGAAGCCCCTTCCAGGCAGGCTGCTTTGGAACACTGTGATGATACAGGCAGGGACTCAGTGAATGATTTCCATATTGGATCTCACGGCTCCACCCCCTCTGCCTGGGCACTAATCCCCCCCCCCCCCCCCCCCCCGCTGTGCAGCAGGGAACAGAACCAGCTACAGCCCTGGTTCACAGAGTTTCTAACTGAGAGGTACAGACTGGCTCTAAGACTCCTCCGAGAGTTGATTGAGAGGACCATAGCCACAGCCCTGACACCGCAGCTACAGGGGGTCTGGTGGAAGCACATGCATACCCAGACAGGCTGCTCCAGAGCACTGCAATTCAGGTGGGGAAAGGCGCTGAGATTCGAAGAGTGAATTCCATACTGGAACTCTCGGCCTGTGCTCACTTCAGCAGGCACTCAGTCTACAGGTTCAGTCTGATAAATTCAGTTCTCCACCCCAAGCAGGGAAACAGTCCTGGACTCCTGGACTGGGGTGTGCTACCAAAGGAGCAGGCAGCATCCAACCACAGAGCTTCTGACAGAGAGGCACCCTCCACCCCCTCCCCCTCCCAGTCCAAGTACTGGAGAGAAGACATTTGTGAATTCACTGACCACACCCACTTTGGGAGGGCTCTCATTCTACTGCTTCAGGGTACAGCATCAAGATCTTGGTCTGGAGCAGTAAAGCAGTTCTGAACTATTGCATGCGTCCTCAGCAGGTGGATTGCTCCAACTCAAAGAACTTCTGACTAAGAGACACAGGGTGATCCTGAACCCTCCCCCTCCCCAGAAGAGTGTGGAAGAACCATAACCACTGTCTTGATACCCTTGCTACAGGGAAACTGCCAGAAGCCACATAGGTGCAGGCTAGCTACACTAGAACATAGTGATTCTGGTGGGAAAAAGGCAGCTGAGCATCCCTGAATCCAAACACTGTGAACAGGGTGTGAATTCCACATCAGATCTCTCTGACCCCACCTGCCTTGGCCCTCAGCTGAATACCCAGGGTACAACACAGAGAGCTCTGACTCAGGAGCAGTGAAACAATCCTGGACCATTGCTCATTGCCTGGGTAATGTAGGCTGTACCAGTTCACAGTGCATCTAGCTATTAGATGCACATTGAACCTAAGAACCCCCTGAGAGAAGCTTGGGAGGACCGATCACAGTCCTGACACGTAAGCTGCATGGGAGCTACAGCTCCAGCCAAAAGTCTGTGGCCTGCCACCCTGCACCATCATCATTACGAAGACCAGTTGAATCTCTGGAACCTGCAGGAACACATCCCACCACAACCTCTGACCTGAGTCCCCAGTTGGGACACAATAGGAAGGGGCGAGCTCTGGGAGACACACTGAGAACCAACCTCCACACAAAGCCCCATCCAACCTGTGGAGAGCTACAGATCACCAACCTATATGACTTCTACACCAAAGCGCCCTTCTTGGCACCAAGCACAGAAGGCACCAAGAACAAACAGCTAAGAACAACCAAATGGCTAAAGGTCAGCTAAAGAACAGATCTGACAAAAGACAGGGAAATATGACTCCAACAAAACGCAGCTATGCTAGTACAGCAAGCTCTGACCACTCCACCACAGCTGAAACACATGAAATGATGACAAATCTATACTTTGGAAAGTGATAGAGTCCTTACAAGAAGAAATTAAATCTCTGAAGGAATTCAAAGATTCCTCAATTTTACAAATGAAAGCAATGGAGAATACCAATAGAGATCTCCAAACCAAAGTGGATCAACATTAACGGGAAAGAGACAAGGCAATGAAACATTCAAGAGATTTGAAAGATTTGCAGACAAAAACAAGCAAATTGGAGCAGGAAATGTCAAAAACAAATAAAATTGTTCAAGATTTGAAATTGGAAGTGGAAGCAATAAAGAAAACACAATTAGAGGTAATCCTGGAGGTGAAATATCAAGGGAACAGAACAGGAACTACAGACATGAGTATCAAAATAGGATACAAGAGATGGAAGACAGAATCTCAGGCATGGAAGATTTGATTGAAGAAACCAGTACAACAACCAAAGAAAATGAGAAATCTAAAAAAGTACTCACCCACAACATCCAAGAAATCAAGGACTCAATGAAAAGATGGAACCTAAGAATTATTTATTGGCATAGAAGAAAGAGAAGACTCCCTACTTCAAGGTCCAGTAAACATCTTCAACAAAATCATAGAAGAAAACTTCCCAAACCTAAAGAAAGAGATGCCAATAAAATTCCAAGAGGCATAGAGAACACCAAACAGAATAGACCAGAAAAGAAATTCCTCTATCCACATTATAATTGAAACTCCAAATGTACAGAACAAAGAAAGAATATTAAAAGCTGTAAAAGAAAAAGGTCAAGTAACATATAATGGCAGACCCATCAGAATTACACCTGACTTGTCCTCAGAAACTTTAAAAGCCAGAAGGGCCTGGGCAGACATCCTATGAGCCCTACGAGAACATAGGTGTCCAGCCAGACTAGTATATCCAGAAAAACTATCTATCAACATAAGTGGAGAAAACAAGATATTCCATAACAAAATCAAATTTAAAAGTATCTACCCAGAAATCCAGCCCTACAGAAGATCTTAGAATGAAAATTCCAACCCAGTGAAGATAACTACACCCAAGAAAACAGAGGAAGCAAAAAACTCCACTGCAGCTAAACCAAAAGAAACACACAACTACTACCTACATCAAAATAACAGGAAATAACAATCATTGGTCCTTAATATCCATCAACATCAATGGACTCAACTCCCCTGTAAAAAGACCCAGGCTCACAGAATGGATCCATAAACAAGACCAAACATTTTGCTGCATACAAGAAACACATCTCACTAACAAATATAGACACTACCTCAGAGTAAAGGGATGGGAAAAGCAAATGGGCCCAGGAAGCAAGCTGGAGTAGCCATTAATATCAAATAAAGCAGACTTTCAACTGAAGTTAATCAAAAAAGATAGGGAAGGGCAATACATACTCGCTAAAGGAAAAATTCATCAAGATGACATCTCAATACTGAATATCTATAACCCAAATACAAGGGCACCCACATTTGTAAAAGAAACTCTTCTAAAGCTTAAAACTCACATTGATCCCCCCACGTTAGTAGTGGGAGACTTCAACACCCCACTCTGTCTCACTCTGACTCAATGACCTGTCCATTGAGACAGAACCAAATAGAGAAATAATGAGCCTAACAGAAGTCATGAACCAAAAGGACCTAACAGATATCTACAGAACATTTCACCCAAATACAAAAGAATACACCTTCTTATCAGCACCACATGGAACCTCCTCCAAAATTCACCTTAGTTGGACGCAAAGTAAGTCTCAACAGATAAAAGAAAATTGAAATAACCCCTTGTATCTTATCAGACCACCATGGAATAAAGCTGAACTTCAACAACAACAGAAATAATAGAAAGCCTACATACTCATGGAAACTGAACAAATCTTTACTGGATGACTACTGGGTCACGGAAGAAATAAAGAAGGAAATCAAAGACTTCTTAAAATCCAATGATAATGAAGGCACAACATACCCAAACCTATGGGACACAATGAAAGCTGTGCTAGGAGGAAAGTTCATAACACTAAGTGCCTTCAAAAAGAAAATTGTGACAGCTGATATTAGTGAATTAACAGTGGAACTGGAAGAACTGGAAAAAAAAAAAAAAGAAGAAGCAAAAACTCCTAAGAGGAGCAGAAGGCAGGAAATCATCAAACTTAGGGCTGAAATCAACAACTTAGTAACAAAAAGAACAATACAAAGTGAAAGCAAGAGTTGGTTCTTTGAGAAAATCAACAAAATAGACAAACCCTTAACCAAATTAACTAAAAGGCAGAAGGAAAAAACCCAAATCAACAAAATCAGAAATGAAATGGGAAAAAGAAACAACTGACATTGAGGAAATCCAGAGAATCTTTAGGTCTTACTTTAAAAATCTGTACTCCACCAAATTTGGAAATCTAAGTGAAATGGACAATTTTCTTGATAGATTCCACCTACCAAAGTTAAATCAAGATCAGGTTAACAGATTATACAGTCCTATAACCCTAAGGAAATAGAAAGAGTCATTAAAAATCTCTCAACCAAAAAAGCCCAGGGCCAGATGGTTTCAGCACAGAATTCTACCAGACCTTCAAAGAAGAGCTAATAACAATACTTTTCAAACTCTTCAACAAAATAGAAGCAGAAGGAACACTGCCAAACTCATTCTATGAGGCCACAGTCACCCTGATTCCTAAACCACACAAAGACCCAACAAAGAAAGAGAACTTCAGACCGATTTCCCTCATGAACATAGATGCAAAAATACTTAATAAAATACTAGCAAACCGAATTCAAGAACACATCAAAAGTATCATACACCATGATCAAGTAGGCTTCATCCCAGGAATGCAGGGATGGTTCAACATACGAAAGTCTATCAACGAAATTCACCATATAAACAAGATGAAAGAAAAAAAACCACATGATAATCTCACTAGATGCAGAAAAAGCATTTGACAAAATCCAACACCCCTTCATGTTAAAAGTCCTGGAGAGAATGGGCATACAAGGACCATACCTAGAAATGATAAAGGCGATATACAGCAATCCAGTAACCAGCATCAAATTAAATGGAGAGAAACTTAAAGCATTTCCTGTAAACTCAGGGACAAGACAGGGATGTCCACTTTCACCATATCTCTTCAATATAGTACTTGAAGTTCTTGCTAGAGCAATAAGACAGCTAAAGGAGATCAAGGGGATACAAATTGGAAACGAAGAAGTCAAATTATCCCTCTTTGCAGATGATATGATACTATGCATAAGCGACCCCAAAAATCCCACCAGAGAACTTGTACAACTGATAAACACCTTTAGCAAGGTGGCAGGATACAAAATTAATTCAAAAAAACAGAAGCCCTTCTTTATACAAAAAATAAATTGGCTGAGAAAGAAATTAGGGAAACAGCACCCTTCACAATAGCCACAAACAACATAAAATACCTGGGGGTAACTCTAACCAAGCAAGTAAAGGACCTGTATGACAAGAACTTCAAGGCCTTGAAGAAAGAAATTGAAGAGACATCAGAAGATGGAAAGATCTCCCATGCTCATGGATAGATAGGATCAACATAATAAAAATGAACATCCTGCCAAAAGCAATATACAGATTCAATGCAATTCCTATCAAAATACCACCACAATTCTTTATAGACCTGGAAAAAGCAATTCTCAACTTCATATGGAATAACAAAAAACCCAGAATAGCTAAATCAATCCTGTACAATTAAAAAAAAAATCTGGAGGCATCACCATCCCAGATTTCAAGCTGTTCTACAGAGTAATAGTAATAAAAACAGCATGGTACTGGTATAGAAACAGACCAGTGGATCAATGGAATCGAATTGAAGACCCAGAAATGAACCCACACACCTATGGTCTCTTTTTTTTTTTTGACAAAGAGGCCAAAACCGTACAATGGAAAAAGAACAGCATCTTCAACAAATGGTGCTGATCCAACTGGATGTCAACTTGTAAGAGAATGAAATTAGACCCATACTTATCACCTTGCACAAAACTTAAGTCCAAGTGGATCAAAGACCTTAACATAAGGCCTGACACACTAAATCTATTAGAAGAGAAAGTAGGTAAAACCCTTGAACTCATTGGCACAGGTGACAACTTCCTTAATAGAACACCAACAGCTAAGGCTCTAAGATCAACAATCAATAAATGGGACCTCATGAAACTGAAAAGCTTCTGTAAGGCAAAAGACACTGTCATTCGCCTTACAAAATGGCAACCTACAGATTGGGAAAAAATCTTCACTAACCTCACATCTGACAAAGGGCTAATATCCAAAATTTACAAAGAACTCAAGAAATTAAATGCTAAGAAACAAAGTAATCCAATCAAAAAATGGAGGAACAGAGCTAAACAGAGAATTCAGAAGGAAGAATTCCTAATGGCTGAGAGACACTTGAAGAAATGCTCAGCATCCTTAATCATCAGAAAAATGCAACTCAAGACAACTCTGAGATTCCATCTCACACCTGTCAGAATGGCTAAGATCAAAAATTCAAATGACAGCACATGCTGGTGAGATTGTGGAGAAAGGGGTACACTCCTCCATTGTGGTGAGAGTGCAAACTTGTACAACCACTATGGAAGTCAGTCTGGAGATATCTTAGAAAACTTGGAATAGCTCTACCTCAAGACCCAGGCATACCACTTCTGGGTATACATCCAAATGATTCCTCACCAAACCACAAGGACATATCCTCATCTATGTTCACAGCAGCCTTGTTTGTAAAAGCTAAAAACTAGAAACAACCCAGATGTCTCTCAGTAGAGGAATGGATTTAAAAAAAATGTGGTACATCTACACAATGGAATACTACTCAGCCATCACAAACAATGAAATCATGCAATTTGCAGCCAAATGGATGGAACTAGAGAAGCTCATCCTCAGTGAGCTAACCCAGACTCAGAAAGATACACATGGCATCTATTCACTTATAATCGGATTTTATCCTTATAGTACAGGATAACTATGCTACAGCCAATACACCAAAGGGAACAGGAACATAGACTTTGTTACCTGTCAATGAGAAACTTTACCCTAGTGGTGCTGCCTTGTAGGCCCGCAGTGTATGAGGAGGCTCTTGGCCTGCATATGACTGTTGAACTGGGGTGGGGGACTGATATGTAGGGACATTCCACTCTAGAGGAGTGGGATGGAAGGGATAGGGGATAGAGGGTGGGAGGGCGGGACTGGGAGGGGTAGAAAGAGTATACTGTGATGGAGATGTAACCTGAAGTATTAAATAAACTTTTTTAAAAATGTGTTTTTATCTTTGTTTTATCACTGAACTGTCTCTTTTCCTTTTAAAAGAAAAAAAAGGGATTAACAGCTTTTGGCGGTATTTTAATTATCATGATTTTAAAAATATGCCCACCACATGCATGCTACCCATAAATGAGATATAGCAATCATTATCAAGCCCCTTTGTAATCTGGGAAATGCTTTCATATCCTTGGTACCCTATGTGACTTTCTTTGGAGGCTCAACTTTTTTTTAGAATTCTTTGTGTTGATAAAGATGATTCTCACTCATTAGTGTTCTTATGCCTAAATCGTGTCCCATTGGGTAAATGCAACAGAGTCTATTGCTCCATTTCTCCTGCCACAGAAAGTTAAATCATTTTCAATTTTACAGACAAGGATGGGATGAATGCCCTTGTAGTTTCTTTTCTTTTCTTTTCTCTTCTTTTCTTTTCTTTTCTTTTTTCAATCCATGCTTTGTCCCTCTTAGCTCAGGGGTGAAATCTTGCAGCTGGCTCACATTATGCCATTGGTTAATGCTGCTCTCTGCCTCCCTGGGCACAGTGAAGGGAAGCATAGCATGGTTATTTAATGAGCTCAGGAAGGTGGCGCTCAGTGGCTGGCCATCTTCTCCTAGGGTGTCACTGTAAGAATGAGTTGGGGGAGCTTAGTTATCTGAATAATTGTCCTGTCTAGACTCAACTGCCACCTCCCTGACGTTCTTGGCACTGTCCAAAAGAGGTCAGTGCTAACGGAGCGCGGTTAAATATAGACATCTAGGAATAAAAGGCCTAATTAAGAACCAGGAAGTTGCTCTTGGGAAATTAACAAAGTTTGCCAAGGCATCCTTAGGTATGCCAAAGCCCAATTTGGCAGAGAAATGCTGATGAGAGCCCCAAGCTGGGAGGTATGAAGAACAGACTCATACCCCCAGACCACAAGTACTGGCTAACTGGCAGTGTGCCATGTCCCCCAGGCCACGCTTTCTCTGACAGGCAAGACAGAAAGTGAAGCACAGAAGTTTGAGGTACATTCCTCTGGTATTGGACCAGCCTGGTCTGCTTTTTCCCAATTATAAAGTTAGCAGAAGTAAAAACAAATCTGAGCTTGAGGGAAAAAAAAAAAAAAAAAGCTTTCTCATTTGAGACACATTTTTCCTCCTTCAGACTTGGGAAGGCCTTTCAGTGAATTCTCGTGGTGTTTCATTAGTGCAGTGTAATGAATTCTTCATGCTAATCTGGGTATGTGGTCATGTTTCTAGGCGATTCACAGGGGTTAAAAATAAGCTTGAGTTCGGGACACTTATTCTTCATAAGCAAGAATCATAATCTGAAGTCACCATTTGTAACAGGTCATGGTGGCTGCAGGGTCCACAGCTGTTCTGAGCCATTGCCTCCATGAAGGTGTTCACCGTGAGCTCTCCTGTGGAGTGGGGTTGTCTGCCTCCTAGGGTGCCCGGGTAGATCAATGGGGATAATGTACTGGAAAGCACTTTGAAAAATATGTAGTGCAATTCAAATGGATTATCGACAGCCCTGTGTTAAGTGTTCATTTGATTGCCGAATGTCCTTGAACATAATGAGGCATCATTTCTTATAAACCGTTTTATAACTCAGATGCTTTTTCACTAATTCTGAATGACCTTACCTCCAATCAGTTCAGCTCTGATGGTTTTACTCTAAAACCCAAGCCCAGGGAGCCAGTGCTTGGAATCATATGAAGTAGAGGAAAGGCTTTCAAAGTCACCTGGTGTGCCTCTTTCTGTCCCACCCCATGCCTCCATCCCCACAGAGAATCCCCAAGCCCCTGGCTGCAAAGTTCTTATCAGAGAAACTTCTGGGCTATGGAGCAGCCCTGGCCTGATAGGTACCTCTCTCTAGCCTGCCTGAACTTGAGAATCCAGTACAAGCTGCTGTTCATAACAGGAGTTGGCTGACCATACCCCTCAGGGTGAATCTGAACAGAGCATTGTTTTATAGTCAGTAAGCTAAGAATGGTTTCTTAATTTAAAGTATTTTTACATTTTTAAGGTATAAATACCTTTTTACATTTTAAGAAGATTTCATGACACGAAGCTACTTGAGATTCAGATTTCAGTAACCATAAATAAGGAATTATTGAGACTCAGCCACACCCAATTGTCTCCATGTTGTCTCCGGCAGCTTTTGCACTACAGTGGCAGAGCCCAGTGGTAACAGAACCTCCTCCACAGCCTGCAAGATCTAAAATATTTACTACCTGTATCCTTACAGAAAAATGTTTCCAATTCCTACCTCAGAGTTACAAAAATAATCCTAAGCCCTCTCTACTGTCTAAACAATATCATTATGCTATCAGTTCTCCCAACAAATTCTTAGAAGGGCCTCTTAAAATCTAGCAGCTAGCACTAGAAACACTTTAAAACAGCATTAGTAATATTAGTAATATTAAGAGGTCCCAAACTTCAGGGATCCACCACCCAGTAAAAACAGTTAGGATATAAGGAATGGTTAAGATCACAGACCCCAGAATCACACCACTGAGGCTAGAAGAACAAATCTGTCCAAAATAGCAGCAACATATTCACTAAGTTTATTACCTGACCTGCCTTGGTCTCAGTTTGCTCTATCTGAGAAGGGAGAATAGGAATAGGACATACACTAAAGGGCTGTTGTTGGACTAAAGGAGGTTACTGTGCAAGGGGTCTCGCACACTATCAGCCAGGACAATATTTTTGATGAATGTCATCATCATCATCGTCATCTGAAAAGAAGTATAATCCTAGTTTCCAAGGCTGTAGTGGAAGTTTGTGGGTATTAGTACAGACAACCAGCAGGGAGCAGGACTTCAGTCTTCAAGAGAAGTCTAGGAGGGTGTTTCAGGACAAGCAGGTGACTTTCCAGACAAGTGGGAAGGTGGTATTTTAAAGAAGCTGCATTTTAAGGATGCCACATGAGCAAAGATGTCCCAAACTTACTCCATCTTCTCTCCCACTCCTGCTCTTTCTCCAGAAAACACCTCATCTAGGTGATGAGACTTTGTCTTTCCTCTACAGCCATTTCCTGAAGCTCCTCAAGTCAGAAACATAAGATCATCTTTGTCCCCTTTCTCCAACCACGCCAAGTCATGCTCACCCTGCTCCTCTCATACCTCTTCTATCTCTACACCCCTCCATCTCTATCCCTGCATCTCTACCCTCCTCTGATGGAGTCTGCCTGCTCTCAGGATTAATTCCCACTTCCTGAGTGTGATGGTTTAAATAAAAATGGCCCCCAAAGGCTCATAGGAAGTGGCACTATTAGGAGATATGACCTCATTTGGATAGGTGTGGCTATGTTGGAGGAAGTACATCACTAGGGGGTGGGTTTTGAGGTCTCAGAAGCTCAAGCCAGGCCTACTGTCACTGTCTCTTCCTGCTGTCTACCAATCCGGATGTAAAATTCTCAGCTACCTCTCCAGCACTATGTCTGCCTGTGCGCCACCATGATTCCCACCATGACCATAAGGGCCTAACCCTCTGAAACAGCCACAATTAAAAGTTTTCCTTTATAAGAATTGCTGTGGTCATGGTGTCTCTTCACATCAATAAAACCCTAAGACACTGAGCATGGAGACTTCCCCCTTGTCTTGCCTTCTCTCAACCATCAGAAGTTTATTGCTTCTTTTTCCAGAATATTCTTTCTTGCTCCCCATCACCAGTCTCTCTGCAGCTCTCAGTGGTAATGTCGCTTTCTCAGGGACACCACCCTGTTACTTGTGCTGTTCTCTGCGTTCTGGTACTTGCTACAATATGGATTGATTAATTATACATCACTTGGTTATGAGAACTCCATGAAGACAGAGATGTATTTGGAAGTCTTTGCCTTGATTGCTGATAAATGCCCAGCTCTAAAAATAAAGCTGACAGACTCTCAAAAACCATATGTTAAGTAGTTCTTTCACTCACTAAACACTTATCTCAGTCAGTATGGGCTGTGTTGACTTAAAGTCCCAAGCATTGCCCAGGGCCTGGCTTGGTCTAGATGTGCCTATCAAGATTTATAGGATGCACAAATGAAAAACTTTAAAGACACACCTCCAAATGTGCTCCTAGCATGGTCCTCATACAGATGTATAATCTGAATACTCAGGAGGAACTCTGCTTTACCACTCAAGAGGTTTCTGGTAATTTGGCCTAAAAGGCCAGGAACTTTTCAACAGCCAATTCCACTAATAAATCCAGAGCATCCCAGGAATGGAAAGAAATCTACAGATGATTTCACTCTGGCCCTGTTTGATGTGCAACTTCTTTCTACAGCGTACTCATCAAACCTTCATTCAGCTAAGCTTGAGTACTCACACCTCTCAGAGATGGCTGTGCCCTCTCTGGTCTGCTTTCAGATTCTCTGTGGACTCAGAGCAGTATCTCCCAACCTGTGGGTTGTGACCCCTTGAGTCACATGTCAGATATCTTGCATATCAGATGTTTACATTATGATTCATAACAGTGGCAATATTACAGTTATGAAGTAGCAACAAAACAATTTTATTGTTGGGGGGAGGGGTCAACCCAACATGAGGAACTGTGTTAAAAGGGTTGCAGCATTAGGAAGGTTGAGAACCACTGACCTGGAGTAAGAGCTAGCATAACACAGCTCCTACCTGCCTGTCCCAGTTCCTGTGAGTTTTAAACTATGAGTTACAACTCTTTAATAAGCCAGGAAACCCATTTCTTAGATGATATGTACCAGTATTTTTAAGTAGCATTGATAAAGACCAGAACTGGACAGAATAAGCTAGAATAAAACAGAATGGACCAAATCAAAGTCACTTAAACCCAATAAGGGCAAATGATTTTTCTGGAATGTTCATTTCAGTAGCCTAAGTGTGTTTGTGTGTAGTCTGGGCTGAGATGCAGAGTATAATTCTAATTGTAGGCAGCAGTCAAGTTTGGAAGGAACTATCTTGGAAGTGGGTCTTTCCCGTGTGGGAGAGGCTCAAGCAGTCTCTCAAGTTCCTCCTTCCCAGCTGAACGCAGGGCACTAACTGTTTTCGTTTCTGGGATGTGGTAGGTACTTGCTGCTCTCACTGAGAACACAGGCTCCACTCCTGTGAAAGAGGGGCCTCCAGGAAATCACAGTTCCCAGCGTGCTCTGCTGATGAATTTCTCCCACCATGGTTGAGTCTTAATGTGTTCCTGAAAATAAGACAGACAAAAAAATGAGGTGAAGAATCCTGCCTCCTCTTGCTAATCCATCAAATTATGCTAATGACCCCAAATCTCTGCTATTCTCTTAAAACCGACTAAAAGCTGAGGAACTGGCCTGTCACCTTACATTTTGGCTTTGGCTTGTCATATGATGCTATTGTCTCAGACCTAGCTTCCTGCCACCCAAGTCTTGTTTACTCAAATTCCCTTGGTCCTCCATTTTTTCTATACTGTATGAGCCTAGGGTCCTGCAGTTAGCCTTCCTCCAGGATTTTCAGTTTGCTCAGTTAAATTGCTTTTCAGTTGTACCCCTACAAATACTATGTTGGCTTCCTCTGTGACCTCAGCACGTGTCTTTCCCATCTGCCTTCTGTCTGTAGCCCATCAATGTAAGTAAACAACAGCAGCTTGGGTCACAGGTATTCTGAAGCTAAAAGGCCAGCCTCAGACAGAATTTATCTAACTCTGCTTGTGAGAAAGTTGTTTAAACATATATCCTGACACACAATGGGATTATAATAAATATTAGAGAGAAAAACAATAATAATATATATCCTGATACACAATGGGATTATAACAAATATTAGAGAGAAAAACAATAATAATATAACAAATGTTGGGACTAGACAAGGAAGAAAGAGCTAGAAATCATTAGAAATGCCTTTCCTGCTGGAGACCCTCCATTATTGTTTCTCATTGAGTACAGTCATTCTCACAGATCCATTTTTATCATTCTTGCCCTCAGCAACAGCATCATGAGACCTTCATGAAACCCAGACAGATAGTTCAGCTGACCTCTTGGGACCCTAGGCCTAAGAGTGTCAAAGGAAAAAAGGAAGAAAATGGGACCCACACACGGTGGGTGGCTTGCCCTGCAGCCTGCCATATTGTCCAGGGAGCTCACCAGTTAACCCTTCTGTGGCCAATTCCTACCAGGGGTGGACAACCAGCTTCCCTGCCTGAGATTCTAAGAGGAAAATCTGTGAGCTCGACTGCCTCTCCATTTCTAAAAATAAGCAAATTCGCTCACCAGCATTTCTTTCTCAGCTCATCTTACATTCTCTGAGACTCTTCCAATTTCAACCAGTAATGACTGCAGAATCTCATTTGCAAGTTGCCTGGGTACATAATTCATTTACTGCTGCACTCTACACGAAACTGTGAGCTCACCCATGACACCCCTTAAAGACTCCCTGGTCCTATTGTCACTTTCCAATGCCCTTTATTCCTCTAAATGCTATTCTGCCATGATTCTTATTGGAGAAAACAGACAAAAGTAGTTATCACGGGGCTCTGACTTCTCCATTTGGAGAAACCACACAGTCCACCATCGACTCAAGCCCTGGTTGGCCTCTCCCTCCCCTAATCTTGCCTGAGACCTTCTGTCCTGCTGTCCTTTATTCTTTTTCACACTCATCAGCTTATTTTAGACTTTCATCTTCCTGATACTTTTCTTGTAATCATTCTTGGTCTCATGCTTTTCCTCAATTTTCTACAGAGGTCTTTGTAAACCCTGAGCTCATTAAGTCCATCACAGCTTCTTTAAAACCCTTGCAAATTCCCTTCCCATCACTCATTGTTGTTCCTTTAAAGAGCTTTGCACTGACAGGAGGCTCATCCTCAATGATGGCACCTCCCAGGAGCACACAGCAGCCCTGCAAAGCCCTGTGTTCTCTTCAGCCTTCCTGATCATTGCCTTCCTCAAGACGAATATGAAGTCTATGGTTATGATTTTCTGCTGCATCTTGTGCTGGGGGACAGCAGTATACAACCAAGGCATTTAGTATCGAACTGACCACAACCAGAAAAACTACATGGCTAGTCTAGGATGTTTCTATTCTGCTTATATGGAGGAAAATTTTGTGAGTAGTAAGTTATTACTATTAAATCTCCATTAACACTTATTGAGTGCTGGCTTCTTTACCAAGCAATCTCCTAGGCACATAACATGTTTTATATATTATAGTCCTCCAACACATCTTTCCAGTAGGATCTATTATTAAATTGTATTATTAATTTCCATTTTGTAGATGAGGACATTAAAATGTTGAGGACTGATGCAATATTTCCATTCTGATAGAGGAATAGTAGCTGGAACATGGGACAATGAGATCCCTTGTTCTAGGTCTTGACCCTCTGTGTCCTATAGCAGTATCCCTCCCTGACCCTGTCATCACTCGTGGTCTTTAATGCCTACTCATTACATGTTTAGTGACATTAAATATCTTCTCTGCTGGTTTCTATGACTCAGGACTTATAAATGTCACCTTGGATTTTGGTTGTCTGTAATTTCCTTAAATGCTGCCATATTTCTGCCCAAACCTCTGCTTTCCATATCTCCCTCTATAATGGTTAGTGTTACCATCCTGCATTTTGATCATATGTGTGTCTGTGAGCTCTTTAATATCAGGGGTCATGATGTCACCTTTGTGACTGTCATGTGAAAGAAGGAACAAATGAGTTCTATGTATTTATTCCCATCAGCTTTAAAATGTTGAGGAGACAAACTCTAGGGAGAAGAAACAGTACCTCTTGTTGTTTGTGGTACTTAAGATTGAACCCAGGGCCTCAAACATGCCAGCTAAGCACTCTATCAACCAAGCTCTATCCCGAGCCTGAAGCACCAGTTTCATTCCAAGAACTGTTTAAAGATCCTGTTGTCTTTCAAGATGTGGGCTGCCCAGTGGAATGCCATAAAAAACTCCCTCTGTGCTTACAGTTTTGTATTTAGAGAGATTTTTCCTACCTACTGTCTTACCAGCTACCTAGACTTAAGCACCACTCCTCCAGAGAAAAGCTGTTTCCCAGACCCTAGAGCACAGTGCACAAAAGCCATAGGAATTGAGCAGAAAAACATATGGACTTCCCAGAGGGGCCCAGAGCCATTACTGGGCTGGCAATGGAGGTATGGCTTCCATTAAGACTACCATTGCATAATAAAAGGAAGGATCCAGAACTATTGAGTCAGGTACCTCCCAAAACATCTTTTAGTAAAATGCAGGTTGAAGCAAGGCCTAGTGGCACATGCCTTTAATCCCACCACTCAGAAGGCAGAGGCAAGCAGTGAGTTCAAGGCCAGCCTGGTCTACAAATCAAGTTCAGGACAGCCAATTCTTACACAGAGAAACCCTGTCTCAAAAACAACAACAACAAAAGATACAGGTTGATAATTTTGAAACAGACCTTCTTCTTTAAAATTGAAAGTCATTATCAAAGCAATTCTTCAGGAAGTAATCTGAAAGGCCTTGGTAAAAATGTAAGGAATTAAACCAAATGAGGTCAGTTCAATATGTGTTGTGTATGTGCATCAGGAGGTGAACCAAACTCAATTGTACTTATCAGCAAAACACTGAGTCAGGAGAAGAGCCAGCTACACCCCTGAGTGGCCACTGAGAGCAGCAGCCCATCTCTAACTCCTGCCCATCACTCTCCTAATTACATTTCTCACTTCCCAGCTATCCAAACCCAGAGCTGCTAAGTGTGCATTTTTTAGCCATTTTCTTTGAAGAATCACTTCACAGGTCTCCCCAGCCTTCCTTGATCTGAACACTCTCTGGGCATCTTGGGTCTGCAGTTTCAGCTCCCTCTGCCTCAGTGACCAATGGCTGGAGAGGTGGAAGTGATGGTTATATTAATGAAGTCCTCTGCACCAATCATGGCTCCATTCAGTTAACCATCCTTCCTTTCTTTCTTACTGGAATATTTTGAGGATGAATGAGTTAATAGGACTCAAGTGGCCAGAAGAACCTTGGAGAGAGAGAGAGAGAGAGAGAGAGAGAGAGAGAGAGAGAGAGAGCTAGTGCCCAGTGCATGGGCCTCACTTCCTCCCTCCTCAACCAGGTCTGGATATCAACCATGCTCACCTGTATGTAGATCCAAGGAGTGACATCACAATGAGACACTGCAGCATTGCACCACAAACACTGCCATCAGCTATTGACACATTCTCTACCAGTTCCATTTGAATCCCCAAAGCAAATGAGGACAGCAAACATATAGCAGTTCCAGGAAAGCCCAACGATTGCATATTTAAAAATAATAAACAGTCAATAATTAGCATTGGAAAACCACTTAATCCTGACCTGGAAGCAAGAGGCTGCAAAGTGCATTCACAATGAGTTTGCTTTACAAGCAAAGTCCCAGTTCACATTGAAAACAAATGTATTTGTGTGCAAGGGTAAGGTTTCAGTAAGGAGTGCTCCTTTACCTGAGCTGTGTGCCTCTGAAGAGATTATTTGGGTTTATTTGGAACTGTGCAACATAAAAGGAGAAAAGAGCTGGTTCCTCAACAATCTCCTAGAGATCGACTTAATTAACTGATCAATTTGGAGTCGGGGCAGGTTAGGAAAAATCCATTCAAGTTTCTCTGAGGAAATTGACAAGTGAGTTTGGTGAGAATGAGGTGGGGTTTAGGGAGGATGGGACAGATGCTGGGACTGAGGGGATCAGGGAGTTGGGGGCAGAGAGGGAGAGAGGGAAGAAAGGAGGAGCTCTTGAAGCTCACCTTTCCAGGCCCTTGGTTGGTTGGTTTTAAGGACAGCCTCCTCTCCAGCTTCCCAGATTAGCACATTTTAAGCATCTCTGTGTTGAAATCTTTCCTTTCAGAATCTGCAAGTGATTTTTGTCTTCTGTTCATTTGTGTTATGAATTCAGAGACTGACACCAAGCAGTGGAGACTGTGGGAACTGGGGAAATAATGTTATAACCATTTAGATTTCTGCTTTTCATTCTACAAATATTGGGGGGAGGAGTTTAAATATTAGATGGAGCCAATGAAATATGGATAAAGAGATGCTCCGACTGTCTTTATGGAACAGTAATTGCACACCTTTCCCAAGTCATTCTCCTAATTGTGCCTTGAATATTGAAGTTGCCCCCAAGACCCCGTCTTTATGGCTATATTCACTTCTGCAGACTTGAGGTAGGCAAAGAAGTGAGCCTCATGGGTTCTGGCTATGGCTCCACCTTGGGGTCCTGGCAGCTGGGAAGAGTGTTCTAAGAAGTCCATTACAAATAATGAAGAATTGAGACTTATTAATGATTTATTATGCAGCCTTTAACAGAATACCTCAGCTTTATTACCAAATAAGGATATCTTCTGCTCATCCGAATTCCAATTTGATTTTACCTTCTTTTCCTTTCTTTGGGACCAGAGATTCACAGAGCTGAATTAATTCCGCTTTCTCACGCCAAAGGCCTGATATCTAACAAGCCCCTTTTCAATTTTATTGTGTTCTCATCTGCATCCTGACCTGGACCCCTATTTCACCTTCTCTAACCCCCCAGCTTCTGTTTATTCAGATGTACAACTGTCCTTGAATAATAGATGCTGCTGCTTTGTGTGTACATGTCTAACTGACAATCGTTCTCATTATCTTCCTTACTTTTCCATGCTTCCTGTCATGTTCAATATAATCATGGCCGCCAATGACTCTACCTTCCCCCAGTGGTTTTGCCTGGGATCCAGGCCAGGAAGGACCTCTGCCTGAAGGGACACAGGTCATTGCACAGGAATCCCTTCTACAGTTATCCTTTGAGGTTTATAAAAGCCTGTCCCTGGAGCCCACCAGGAGTGGGGCGCTTAAGTGCAATGCAGAGTATTCTCTCATTTCTCCATTCTCTGCAACACTTGATACAAAATACAATCTTCCATTTGTATCAATCTGATGATTTTTAAGTGGATCAAGTTGTAACTTAAATGTGCATTTCTCTGATTACCAGGGAAATGAGTGTCTCTTCATATGGTTCTCAGCAATTGAGTTTCTCCTGGAAACTGCCTCGCCCTCTTGCCTCCGTTTTTCCAGGGAGCTCCCTACCTTTCTCTTCACTGTCTGCAGGAGGTCCCCAAAACCTTCTGTCCTTACTGATTTCAGGCCCTACAAGCATCCTTTCCAAGGCCATCCCTCAGGAAAGCTAACTCTTCCGAACTGAAATCTCTAATTTTCAGCATGTGTAGCTGGTAATTTTTCCTTTAAAGGTTTCTATTGTCTGGGCCTCAGACAGAAAATTGCTCCAAACTCCACAGTCGCAAAGACTATTCCCCCCTCTATGTGGTTCCTGCCTTCCTCTGTCATTCACAGGGGTCTTTAATCCATTTGGAATTCAGCTTCGTCCATATTGAGAGGTAGAAATAAACTTTATTTTTTCCTGAGTGAGTCGGATCTATTCAGTCATGCCCAACCTTTTCACACTTCAACCCAACAAGGTCACCTACAGAGCTCACACTTGAGAACCACACAATTGAGTCTTACACACACACACACACACACACACACACACACATACACACACCTGAAGCAACACAACCTGGGGGTTCTTCTTCCACTTCACAAGTGCATATCTGATGGCCAATGTGTGCCAAGCCATGAAAAGGGACAAATCTGGAGTCCATATGTGACTTGCCTGGAACCCCGATTCCCATTCTAAGTCATGAACAAATGGACCTCCCCAGAAGTCATGGCACTGTTCAGTCCATTTGATCACTCAATAGTCAGTTCAAATGAACTTTGTATAGAGCAGATGACATAGGTTACAATTTTTCAAATAAGCTCTGCCGTGGTGGACCATACTAGGCAAATATAGATCCAGCTGGTAAGCCAGAAGGGACAAGTGAGGCAAAACACCAATGTGTCCTTCCAGAACATGGCTGAGACTGAACCCACCTTAGAGTGTCTGGGTACTTAACAGTTGAGCTATTTCCAGATGAAGGGAAGTGTGGTGGTTTGAAGAGGAATGGCACCCATAGATGCATGTGTTTGAATGTTTCACCATAGGGAACAATGCTAGTAGGAGGGGTGTCCTTGTTGGAGTAGGTACAGTCTTATTGGAGAAGGTATGTCACTAAAGAGTGGGTTTTGAGGCCTAAGAATCTCAAGCCACATCCAGTGTGACATTCTGTTCCTGCTGCCTGCGATCCAGATGTAGAATTCTCAGCTCCCTCTCCAGTTCCTTGTCAGCCTGTTCGCTACCATGGCTTCCTGCCATGACTATAATGGACTAAACCTCTGAAACTGCAAGACAGACCCAATTAAATGCTTTCCTTTAGAGGAGTTACCATGGACATAGCGTATTTTTGCAGCAAGAGACACTAACTAAAGGAGAAGTGATAGAATGTTCTTATAAAGGAAGAAAAGAGGAAGACAGAAAAAGGGAGGGAGGGAAAGAGGGAGGGAAAAAGGGAAACAGAGAAGGAGATAGAGAAGGAGCTAGGAAGGGAGTGAGGGAAGCTGGGAAGGAGGAAGAAGTGAGAAAGGGACAGAATGAGGGAGAGAGAGGGAAGGAAGGAAGGAAGGAAGGAAGGAAGGAAGGAAGGAAGGAAGGAAGGA
>CAJQZJ010032773.1:5121054-5151771 GCA_907164525.1 Lophiomys imhausi
GGAAGGAAGGAAGGAAGGAAGGAAGGAAGGAAGGAAGGAAGGAAGGAGGGAGGGAGGGAAGCAGGGAAAGATAAAAGGGAAAGAGGCAGAGAGGGAGGAGGCAGAAGAGGAAAAGCTGTGCTTGACTGGGAAAAACTGAGCAGCGAGTCAACATGTAACAGCAGCAGCAGCCTCCCCAGAAGAGTTTTCTCCCTCCTCTCTGGTTTCCCAAGAATGTCATTTTGAGCCTAAATTTATTGTGACTGAATATCAGCAATTCAGCAGTGCAGATAAGATGTGTCTGATACATAGGAACTGCTTGATAGTTATTAACCATTTTTGAAGTAGGCCAATTAACCCTAGAAACAGCGAATAACACCAAATACTGCATCTGCCTTCCACTTGCAAGTGTGAAACCCATGGGAAACTGTTCATGCTGTTCATTCCGCCTTTGCTTTTCCTACAGAAACACCCCAGAAGAAAGCGTCTCATGAAGTTGTAATCCAGATCGTATGTCATCATAACGAAAAGTAAAATAAAAAAGAAATTCAGGTGGGGAAATAGAAATGTTCAAGGAAATATCATCACATTCATGCTTTGGAAGACTCTTCATAACCATTCAGAATCACAAGGTAGACTGTAGGGACATGGGTGGTCACCAGGGGGATATGACGCTAGGCAGGGAGTTAACAGTGTAACCCATGGTTTAAGATTTCAGAGCCCTGAGCCAGCCTCATGTATTCACCTCCTACCTCCTCCACCTAAATAGTTGAGAGGCTTTGAGTAATTTTTTTAAAACTAATTTTTCTGGGAGTTTTGACTGTGCTGCCCAAGCTGTCTTTGAACTCCTGAACTCAAGCAACCCCCTGCTACAGCCTCCTGAGCGGTTGGGACTATGGTGGTTCCACTGTGTGTGACACAAAGGGCTCATGCTTTAGTTTTCTCATCTGCAAAATGGGAATAGAGATTAAAACCTACCACACCAGCTTCTTCAGGTGATTCAGTGAATTAATTCACACACGAAAAAGGAAAAGCTAAGTCAACAGTGCCCGTTACTGAGAAAGCGACGGAGGGCCAGGTGGCTCAGTGGTTAAAATGCTTGTCAGCCTGCCAACCAGAACTCAGCTGGGACCCACAGAGCGGGAGGAGAAAGCTGACTCCTGGATGTTGTCCTCTGACCTTCACATGTGCTCTATAGCTCTCTGTGTGTGTGTGTCTGTCTGTCTGTCTGTCTGTCTGTCTGTCTGTATGCTATTGTGCTCTCTCTCTCTCACTTTCACACTAAATAAATGAAAACAAGTTTATAAAGCAGTCAATAATGTTAATTATGATTCACACTGTTATTATATCATTGTCTCATATCTTTATGTTTACACGGAAGAGTGTCTGTAAAGTTGTAACATAAAATCTTAGCAATATTTCTCTCTAGAAGATGGGAGTATGGATTTTTCTCCCCTTTTTTTTGCCTATTTGCATTTTTCTAATTTTTCCATCCATGAAAATGTATTGATTTCCTAATAAATAGTAACAAGTTATTTTTTAATTTGGGGGGAATGATCCTTTGTATGAACGTGGAGGTTGGCATCCTTGCAATTGAGAGTGGCCTGCATGCACATCACACAGAAGGAAACAGCTTGCAATCTTACATAAGCAATGGGAAGGGACTGACGTGGGGAAGGGAGCACCATAGGAGTGACGCTCTTTGCATCTTGTGTTCGTGGTGAAAGTCCCATCCAGGAGCAAAGTGAATAGAAGAGATGGAGTCCTGTGAGGGCTCAGGGACAACACCGGCTAGAGTCCTGAAAGGCACTGGATAACTTCACAGCCATTAATAACACCCTCGGTCCTGCTGAGCAGGCTAAAGAAGGGATCATTAGAGACCTCCCTTTAAAACAGATGAGGACTTATCAAGCAAGAGAGAAAACTCACCCAGGATCACGCCACCAGAAGGGGGCAGGGCCCTGCCAGGTGGAACCCTACCCCATCTTGCAGAAGGGAAGAGGTAGACTAGTCTCTAGGCAGATTCTGAAATGGTAGTTTTAGGGGCTGCAGGGGTTGGTATATAAAATGAGTGTGGGTATGAAGTGGGCCCCACTAACCTAAAGGGAAATGCTTTCACATGTCACACACTCATGATGCAGACGGACAGAAAGATTGGGCCAAATGACCATGTGGTCATTGCACTGCATTGTCATCCGGTAGTCACCAGCAGTGGTGACACACTGTGAAGAGGTTTTCAATCACCAGAAATAAGAAGTGGTTATTGGAAGAGTTCATTTTTCTTCAAGACAGGAAACCAATGAGCACAGACATGAATGTGAACATTTCTGCCTTTCCTTGACTCTAAACCAGACCGAGTTGTCCAGTTCTTTAGTCATGGTAACCAATACACTTTTTCTAAGCTTTATTAAGAAGTCCAAATGTTAGTAAAGATTTCTATCTAGATAAGCCTAAGACAATCCCCTCCCAGTCCATGAGATGACTCCTGGAAAGGGAGCGGACAGAGACCCGGCAGAAGCGTCTCCGAAGAACTTGACCTGGTCACCTCCCCTAACTACATTTGTGTCCAGCCACTGTTCCAGCAGACTTCTACCTGAGTTTGCTCTGTCGGGGATTGTACACTTCCTCATGCAAGAGTACACAGTACTAAAAGAGATACCTAATCAGTATCTATTTAAACATCTAGAATTTCTACTAGAACCACCTCAAAATGATAGAAAATGAACCAAAAATGTTTATTATCACAAGAGGGAAAAAAACCCAACAACATAGAAAAAGGCTGGTTGCTGACTAAAGGTGTCAAATAAACATATAAATGGGCAGAATTTGGTGCTTCCTTTTCCAGAAATGTGACAGCTGACTTATTTGTCAAACCATTGTTCAGATGAGAGTCTAGATAAATTGTGTTCAGAAAACATAAATAGGAAAGAGATGGAAAATATGAGAAAGAGCTCAAGAGAACTAGAAGGCAAAGTGAGGAGACAGACAGACTTGGGCAGATATGACATAGACTAAGAGGGACATACGAGTGCCATGGTGCTAATAAAATCACCCATTCATATACATAGAAAGCAATCTCTCTTAGGGGAAATTTCCTGACATTAACAATGCACTGCTTTTCAATATGAATGGTAGATACACTGGTGTTCATTTTAGAGCTAGGCTTTAACATCCATGTTGAGTACATTCTTTTTTAGTATATTGTAATTGGCATACTTCACTAGATTAAATTCTTTGGATAAGTGATGTCGTGTCAAAGGTGCCCACAACAGTCAGTGTATTCACACACAGAACTTTGGAAAGCCTTACATTGTAAGAGCATCAAATAACCAGAGTGGGGGCTGAAAACTAGATTGGTTTAATTCTGTAAAAGGAGTAATTGGGCCAGGATTCCTTCCCCTAACATACTCAGCTGAGTAGCTCCCCTCCATAAAACTAGATTTCTCTCTGGAGAAACTGAGTTAAGAAAGATCTGTTTTTGTCATGCTTGCTGGCAAAGACCCATAATTCCAGAAGGTAGTCTTAACTGCATGTAAAGTTTGAGGTCAACTTGTACTCCACAAGACCTGTCATTTAAAGGAACAAAATTGGAGGGGGGGTAAAGAAGGGCAAAGAGAAGTATCTGACCTTGCAATTCCAGACCTAGCTGATAACACACTAGATTAAGTGATGCCAGGTCCATCAACATGCATACTCTAACTCACAGAGAGAATGGGAGTTTGGGTTCTAAAGAAATGGGCTGGCCACATCCCCCTACACTAAGGATCTTTATTTTAGGGGATTCCTCAATGAAACCAGCAAGCACCCACTACTTGTCCTTTGGAAAATGAAAGTGACCTCTCCCCAAGCCCTTCTTCTCCCATTCAGAGTCTCCAGACGCCTATTTGATGAACTCTTATCTTAAATGTAAACTTAGAGTCACAGGTCAATAGACACTTGGGAAGGTTCCCAATAGGAAAGCCATGCACTAGAATGAACATATTCAGGAAGAAGGAAGGGAACTAGGAACCAGGAAAAGCAGAAGAAAACCGTGACAATGAGCTACACGTAGTACTGAAATAGGAGTGACAGTGCATGTGTGGAATAATGGAAACTATATCCAGTGTAAGAACTAGCTTTCCAAAATTCAAAATACATCAAACAACAATTGAATAGAAGGTATTTATTATCTGACAAAGTTGAAGGCCTCTTTCAAGATATAAAATTAAAAACAATTACAGAGGAAATTACAGAGAAAAGATAAGAAGATATGTCTAACAAGAAGAGGTTCAAAATATAAACAACAGAAATTTCAAAAAGAGTCACACAGTCAAAGAGAGATTACTGAAGAGATAACGTGAATTCCCCAAATTTGTTTATTCTGGTGTTCCAATTGGAAGGGGAGAGGAGGAAAAGAGGAAAGAAGAGGAAAAGAGAGGAGAGAAGAGGAAAAGAGAGGAGAGAAGAGGAAAAGAGAGGCAGGGGAAGGGAAGAGATGGGAGGCAGGGAAGGAGGGAGGGAGAGAGGGAGGTAAAGGAGGGAGGGAGGGAGAGAACAGCAGGAAGGCAGGCCAGCCATCTTGTGCAGGAATTTGAAGGTGACAACTGTACATAGGAAAACACCTCAGACACTTGCAAGTGTTTGTCTTGGGATAATGAAGATGGACACTGAGTATGAATGAGGAAACATAGCTGTGTGAACATCTGATATATCACTATTTAGTATTTAAAAATCTATATGTATACTTTATTTCATAAAGTTAAAAATATATATGTCAAGATAAATCTAAAACACCCTGGAGTCTAGTCCATGTTTTAAAGGGTAACATCAGACATAGTTTACTTTTCTGTATTCAGAGTTTCAACTTAAGTCATGAAGCCCATTATGGAAAATTAGAAACAATAAATAAACAGACAAAAAGAAGTCAAGTTACCCAGAATGCAACAACTCTATACTACCACCTCGACTACTCATTTCCTTCCTGTGTGTCCATGTGGCTTCACAGCTACAATCATGATGGCTTGCTTCTATTCACTTTGATCAGTGTCCAGCTAGCCGGCTGAGTGACTTTTCAGTAGTCTTTCTTAATGGCTAGGTAAAACCTTTTGATATGTTTTTGTTCAACAAGTTAGGTGACCTCTGCCTTCCTCAGAACTCCTCAGAGAAACAGAACCAATCTGACAATAGGAGATAACAATAATTATTGCATCAATGTTTGTAGATCTTATTGCTTTTGTTGTCTTACATATGTGCATATGTATGAATAAGCCATGCACAGAGAGAGAGAGAGAGAGAGAGAAGATTCATTTTGAGAAACTGACTCCTAAGGTTTTTTTTGGGGTGCCAAGAAGCCCCATGACCTGCCATCTGCAAGCTGAGACCACATTTGAACTTGAGGTCCTTAGAGCCAGGGCCTGGGTTATAAACCGGAATCTCCAGGAAGATGGTGCATGGCCTGACCCAAGCAGGCAGCCAAGAAGCTAGAGAGCCGCGTGCCACAGTCTTCTGCCATTTTGTTTTAGTCAGACTCTTGGTAGGCTGGAGGATGCCCATCCACACTACAGAGGGCCATCCCCTTGCCCCGTCCACTGATTCAGACATGAATTTCATGCTTACACACCCTCACAGATGTACCCAGAATCCAAATGACAAGCAACCTAGCACAGAACGAACCCTCCAGCCACTTCTCCTGCATCCCATTTTTAAAAATGTTTTAAGACACTTTAGGAGGTGCCCATGCTCACACGCTCTCCCCCAAAGCCATCTCCCATCACCACACAGCCTTCCACCCAAAGACAGCTCCCAGAGCCACCCTGGTCCCCTCAACTTTTTTCCTTCCTATCTACCTCCTGGCACTTTTCACTCGAAATGTTTATTTCTTGGTTTGTTCACTATGGTCTATCTCCCAAAAGAGACTATAACCCCTGGTACTCTTTGCCTAGAAGAGAGTAAAGCTTAGCACAGGGGAAGCATCAGCAAATGTTTTTGGGGTGAGTGAATGAATGAGTGAACAAAGTGAGTGACTTACTACCACATGAAAGAAAAGCCACTGAGAAAAAAACCCAGAGCTGAGCTGGGATAGCGAGAGCTCTTTACAAAGTGACTTAGGACACCTGCCCTAGTCACGGCTTCTCTGCTAACCAGGTACACATTACCTTCCTTATACCTACTTCTCTGCCTGTGAATAAGAGTGTTGGGGTGCTTCTATTTCCTCTTTCCCCCAACAGTGTTTTTGCCAAAGCTTTTTGTTGAGACTTTTAGAGAATAACATTGGTTTCATTTCCCAGGATGATGGATGAATAGAAATTTCTATCAGATATATCTTTTCTCTCCGTGCATGCCAATGAGCAATTAGTTTTAGCTTTCCTTGCCTCTGTTTTTTCTCTGATGAGAGAGAGACTGACTTGTTGATCAGGTAAATGCAACAGCCTGAAATTGAAGGATGCTTGTCTCCCAGAAATGTCCTTGGGAGTTGATATGGTTGCTATTGCTTAGATCTCAAATAGCTGCAAAGTCCTCCATCAAAGACTTGATGCCCCACCCCTGTCCCCAGCTTGACACTTTGAAGGTGGTATATGCTTTAAAAGGTGGGACCTAGTGGGATGCTTTAGCCTGTTAGGAGAATACTCTCAAAAAGGGATATAGGGCCATAGTTTCTTCCTCACTATTTTGTTTCCAGGCTGCTGCGGAGTAAGTAGCTTACCCCACCGCATACTCCTCCTCATCTTTCACCACTACAAGATCCATGAAACCAACTGACTATGGACTAAAGCCTCTAAAACTAAACCAAAACAAACCTTTTTTTCCTTTTTAAAAATACATTTTATTTATTCATTTTGTAAGTACAGGGTCAGGGAAGCATTTCCCACAGTGTGAGTGTTGAGGTCAGAGGACAGAATGCAAGAATCAGTTCTCTCTTTCCACCATATGGGTACCATGGATCGCTCAGGTCATCAGACTTTGTGACAAGTACCGTTGTCCACCGAACTATTTCAGCCAACTCACCAGATGACCTATTTTCTTTATAAGTCAATTGCCTCCAGTGTTAACAGATAGCTGACTAACATGGCCCATTGGGAGCTAGTATATAACAGCACTTTTGTAAGCACACAATGTAATGCCAGGTCTGTTTCAAGTGTCTTCATTATGAGCTCACCAGGGTGCTCAGACAGAAACAGTAGTATACACAGCAATGTTAAATCTACAGCTTCTGTCTTAGGTCTGTAAAGTACAAGCTTTGAAACCTCAGGCCACCATCTGAAAGAGAGGTAAGGGAACATTCATTAAGAACATTGTTATAAGGATCAATAAATTCCCAATCCACAGGGTACTCTGGGCAGTAACACCAAGAACCCACATAGTCACCACTGACTGGGTCCATCGCTATGGCTGGGCAGTGCTTGTAAAATATTTCTCCATTTGTTTCCTGTTCTCTCAACAATGCATATTTACCAAGTGATTTGAAGAGATTCACATCACTTTGTTGACTTATGATGGCGCATCTAAGTCATGGTTTTGATGTCATTATTCTGACGGGGTCGAGGGGTGCTAGCATCTCCTGCTATAAATTCTCAGGTATACTTCCCTGGCAATACCTTTGGGGGAGGGTTGTCTTCTTCACGTGCGCTCATTAACAAGGCATCCCCTCCCCTCTGTCATGCTATAAGTGGAAGATGCACCCCACTTCTTAGTATCACCTTTGCTGAGTCCCTGTGTGAGGCACAACAAGTAATGGAAGTAATTGGTAGGAAGAAGAAAAGGTTAATTCAGAGGTGGAATTGCAGGTACCTGAGAAGGAAACAAGGTGAATGACAAAATATTAGAAGTTGTCATTATCCAATAGAAAATGCAATTGGCAGAGATGGATTTGGGATCCGATGGTTCTGTCTCTGTCATTTCCCTTGCTTGCTCTCCTGAGACTATTTCTGGGGTAGGAATTTGGATCAAGGAGAGCAGACAGAATATGAAGATGGTCTGAAATAAATGATGGCAGCTTGAAGACATTTTCAAAGTTGTGAAGAGAATATCTTTACATTTACACCTGGGATCCTTGAAATTTTTAATCTGTGGTTAAATAAAGGCAGATCTTGATGTTACAGCTATTCAGTAATTCCTAGACTGATGACTGAGGCTTGTGTTGCATCTTTTCACAACTTGGGTCCTGAAACCCTGACAAGGAACAAGGAGGAAATAAAGAAATGACAGACACACGAACACAGAAACAGAACAGCTGGGATTGAGTAGTCTGAGCTCTCTAAATGAAGAATCTACAATCTCTCAGAAGCTCAGGGAGGCAGAGTTATCTCATATAGCTGAACAATGAAGTAGGGTTATTATATACAGATAAACAAGCAGGCAGGCTTACTATATGGAACTGAACAAAGAGGAGGTTTAGCTAATCTCAGTCCGAGCAGTCTCTGTAGGAAAGCAGTCTTCAGGCACTGACTACCCATCTGGGGGAAGAAAGCTATGGTGGACAAATCCAGAAGTGAGTGGGGCAGAAAGTGTATGCTGTCAACATGCTCATTCAGTCCTGAGGAAAGCTTTGTCAACCCTCTAAGCCTCACCCAGAGCAGGCTTTCCCACTCCTATGAACTAAGGCACCACGGTCCTTGATATGGCTACGCCCATCTCAACATACACATTCACTCAAACTTCACTCCCTCCCTACACCCTGTCCTTATAATACAAAACATCTCTCTCTTGTTTCATGCTAACAACTGTTTTGAATGGCCATGTTGTGTCCAGTTGTCTTAACTAGAATTTAGCAGGACTCACAACTTCCTCCTTCAAGCACAAACAGCTTCCATGTTCCTTAGCCCCATCCAAATAAACCAGAAAGCCTTAAGAGCTGTGCACATGCTATTTCGTCAAAGTCTCTAAAACAGACTAAACCACTTTTAACACGCAAAAATCTCTCAAGTTGATGACTTTGTCTTAGCTAAAATAGCTATGTTTAGGATGTTCAAAGAGGTACTAAAAAGAAGAATAAGACAAAATAATTAAACAAAGCAGATAATACTCTACAAAGAAGTACGTAAATAGGAAAAAAACAATTACAAAGATCATAAACAAAAGAATCATTAAAGCAAAAGACTCAGTATATGCAATAAAATCTAGATTGGATGTAGTCACAAAGATAATTGGTGAATTGAAGTATACTATTGAGTATGAAAGCTGAGCTAAGGGACCCAGGGAGACAGCTTTTCTCGAATGATGACCATCTCTATTTCAATCTATCCCTGGACAAGTATCATTCTTTTGTCAAGAGGTGGTACTTCCACCTCCCCTGGAATCTGTACTGGCTTCAATATCTTTCTTGGTCGAGGGATGTGATAAAGGTGATGTCTGGGTCTTCAACAGATACATCTTAAAAACTCTCAGCAGTTTCTGACTGGGTCCCTTCCAGCATTCAATAACAAAGCTGAGAAAAATGCTGTTAGAAGCTTGGCCCCTGGGAAAGATCATTAAATAATGCAGAAACAATGCAACATCGAGAGCCCATAGGTGGTTGCACCCATTGACTGTCCCTACTGAGCTCCTGCGTTGGCTAGCGTCAATTGTCTGAGACCTTGGGAGAGTCTGAATCAGCTTGGATGTCGAAACCAAGCAAGCCTCTGATAATCACAACTGCCACTGACCCCAAGCCTCAGCAACACTAGAGACCAAGCGGGTCCAGTTAACCTATAGAGCTACAAGAACTGTAGAATCCCTACATGTTGGTGGTCCATGGTGCCGCACTAGATAATCAGAGTCTGTAGAGAATACACTGAGGGGTTCAATCTCATGCTCAATAGGAATTCTAGAAGTGAGTGGGGCAGAAAAACAGTACTTAATGAAGTGATATGTAAGAATTTTCCATAATTAAGAAAGGATGTGAGACGTCAATGTGAAAAGCTACTCACAACTTCATACAAGATAGAGGAAGAGGCTCAAATATCCAATAACATCTCCACATGAAGATATGAGGTTCAAAGACATGCCAGCATCTTTTTTTCTATTTTGTGTGTGTGTGTGTGTGTGTGTGTGTGTGTGTGTGTGTGTGATGCATGAATGTGTATGTACATGTTAATGCGTGCATGTGTTCCTCCAACAAGCAAGTGAAGAACACCCAGCTTACTGGGTTCTTACACTGAAATTTCTCCCTCATCTACGTTTTCACGTTCCCACATCACTTATTCACAGTCCTACATGTATCAAAAGTGTCACTATAGCACATATCGAAGTAGGGAATGAGAGAGTGCACATAGTAAGAACAGATCTAGTTTACTATTTACTCTTCTTAATCTTTTGCTTGCCTAAGTAATCAAACTGCATCATAGATATGCATGGGTGGGAGGAAACAGTATATGTAAGAGTCAGGCATTCAGGCATCCGGTGGGCTTGGCACACATGTTCCAAGACTAAAGGGACCATTACCTTATGTTTGTCTTGTTTTTGTTTGTTTGTTTTTATTTCTTCAAGTTACATCTCAATCGCAATCCCCTCCCTACTCCCTACTCCAGTCCCACCCTCCCACCCCCTTCCCTCTCAACGCCCCCATCCACTTCCTTTTTTTTTTTAGTTTAAGGTATATCTTTTCCCCCCAACAGCTCCCCCTTTCAGTCCAACAAATGGCTCTTTCTCTTATAACAACAAATACAATACAAAAAAAGAAATAATTAGGCCACAATTATGAGAATTATAAGGCTTAGCATACATTCCCAATGTCCAGTCCATACGTATTTGGCAAATGACTTTAACATTCTACTATCTAACCATCTCTAAGAGTTTAAAGTTCTATATCCAACTCAGCTTCCATCCTAACTTGCATCACAATTTTAAAAACATCTTCTTAGATCCAGAACACCTTCTTAATTCCTAAACAACTCAAAATTTAACTATGAGACTTAGCTATCTAGTCTTCAACCACATCAGAGACCTGAGAGGGATAAATATATCTGATTATATAGGAAGTGCAGGGCCTGTAGCTTCCAAAACTAAGAAATGACATACCAGTGGCTGCCTGGACAGTTCCCATTTTCTCTGCATACATTACAGCATCGATCTTCAGCCGTTTGGTCCCATTTCTCTGGCAGACATCTAGATATTAAAACTCAGCCACTCTGCCCTGCAGAGTCCCTTTCTGTTTTGTAAACTGGATGCTACCTCCTTCATAAATCATTAATACAAGTCCATTAGAACTTTAAAGCTCAATTTGTTGAAATCCTGTTCTTTGACACCCACACACAATATACTTTTTTCCTGTAACTCAATGTCTTGGAAATGAGGAAACCTGATGGTAGATGATAAAAATATGACCACAAGTCATAAGATTAAGTTAAGACCATAAGATCAGGTTACAGATGTCAGTTCCATTCTCATGCCAGATGACTCACAATATTTATTTTATGAGCCTCTTCCAGGTAGAGCAGGTAGTAGGTAGCAGAAGACAGTAAATAAAATATAGTATGATTTCACAAGACTAGTTGCCTCAGTCTACCTGTTTTACTACATGCATATAAGCCTCTCTTCACAGACAGATTGATTCCTAGTTTGGAGATCAGAAAAGGTCAGCAGACATCACAAGGGGAAGCAGGCTTGCCTGACCTCTAGAGCATGCTCTCCTTATCATCCCTCTTGTAGAGATCTTTGATGCCTTCCTCCCACCCTCCATCAGCATCCCTCTGTTCTGGAGGAAGAAAGTAGAAAGTAGAAATGGCCATTGCCTTGTTTTTCATTTACAAAAAATGAAATGAGCTTGGTTTCAAACTTTAAAAGACAATAGAAACACTTTTATGCATTGGAGTCCCTGTCAGTCACTTAATTCAGCTGATCTAATACAGGACTCAAGCATGCTAAGCAGGTACCTTACCAGGGAGCTATTGACCCATCCTGAAGTGATCTTCTGACCTAGGAAGGAAGACTCTGACCTTCTGACAGAGAAGACCCTGACAGAAAAATAGATCCAGGTTTGGGATCTAAGACTGGCTCTCTGTCCCCAGCAGCCTGCCTTTTTTTGGACCCCAGCATTTTGTCTTTGGCTGAGTGGTCTCTGAGCTCTGGCTAGGAAGAGGGAGCTCACCCTTCCCTGGGGGCTTAAGGGAGCAACTTCCCCAGGGCCTGGCACTGTTTGCTCCTGGAAATGATGAATCAATCTGCACCATTTCTCAGATCTCGTCCAAGCTTGAAATCCTGTGGAACTGAATTGCAAGTTGGCTTCTATTATTAATTCAAGTCCATTAGTGATTGTTAGCCTCCAGATATCAATCACCACAAGGACAGGAGCTCTCGGTGGCTCCAAGCACTTTTATTTAAGGAAAACAATTGATCTAGCAAGATGGCTCAGCAGGTAAGAACTCCTGCTGAGCAAGCCTGGTAACCTGAATTCAAGCACCAGAGCCTACATAAAGAAGCTGGATGCAGCCTGGAGAATGGAGGCCCAGTCCTGCAATCCAAACACCTGGGAGGCTGAGGTAGGAGGAGCCTGAGTTCAAAGCCAGCCTGAGCTTCAAAGTTAAACTGTCAAAAATAAAACAAAGCAAAAACCACAAAACACAAAAACAGTGGCCCACATCTGAATCCCAACATTACTATAGCAAACTAGCAGGAAGAAATGGGAGAACTGGTTAGAAGCTCTTAGGCCACCTTAACTAACCTGAAGTACACGGCATGGCAGAAACAAGGAAGACCCTGTGTTCTAGCCAAGGCTACACAGTGAGACCCTGTCTCGAAAGTGATATGAGGATAATTTAAAACATAATAAATAAAATAAAGACGCTGCCTTGGCAAGGGAGAAGAAGGAATAAGGCTCCTGGAGAGAAATGAATTCCAAAAGTACTCCTCTGCTCTCCACACACATGTGCACCTTCACTCACACAGACACAAACATACACACATGAATAATTATAAATTTAAAAATTAAAGGGAGAAGCCGGGTGGTGGCGCACGCCTTTAATCCCAGCACTTGGGAGGCAGAGGCAGGCGGATCTCTGTGAGTTCGAGGCCAGCCTGGTCTACAAAAGCGAGTCCAGGACAGCCAGAGCTGTTATACAGAGAAACCCTGTCTCAAAAAACCAAAAAAAAAAAATTAAAGGGAGAAAATTACTGAGATTATACATAAGCAGTCTGTGACTATGTGGCTTGATTGATCTTCCCAAACTGAGCAACCTTGGAGAGTCGGTATCTCATCTCCTGCCCATGTCTGGACTCGGGTATTGATTAATGCTTAACAAATAACAAATTTTGACTCTACAAATAACCTGCCTACAATTCTGTTACTTGGGCAATTCATAAATAGCACACACCTGCATTGTAGTAAACAAAGAAAACAAAATAAATGATTTCAGGGTACTTGGAGTGGTCCTTTATTACACAGAGGAAAGGTTGTCAAACATAAAAGAGATACACAAGAGCACAAACAAAAAGAAAAAAGTCCTAGCACCTGACAGCTGCGGCAGTGATGATCAGCATCCGCTCAGTGAGCATCCCTGCCTCCGTTCGGAAACTGGTCCATTACTCGATGGAAAATAATGGCAATCATATGTTTTCAAAACATGCTTGCACACATAGCAACATGTACACATACACACAGAATCATGTGAGTCATTAAGTGTTGCAGCTTCCTTTAGAGAAAAATAGACCTTCAGGGCTTCCCATGTCAAATGAATTCAATGAATTCACACAAATGCTAGGGACTCTTGGAAATGCACAAAATACATTATGTGTAAAGTCTTTGGAGGAAGGAGTGAAATGGCATAGTTTGGATATAAATTGTCCACCAGGGCTCAGATGCAGAAGGCTTGGTCTCCAGCTTATGGATCTAATCATTGGGAAGTGGTTGACTCTTGACAGCTCTTACCTAATTAATGGATAGATCCCTTGATAGATTCATAATATGATGGCACTGTTGGGAAATGAGGAGAAAGCAGATTATGATTGGCTTTCCATGGAGAGATATATTTTGTCCTCAGCACATCCCTGTCTTCCTTTCTGTTTTCTGGCCACAGTGAAATGAAAATCCCTGCCCCACCACTTTCCCTCCACCATACTGTATTACCTCACAAAAAGGGCCATGGCAAGAAAGCCAAGTTACTAAGAGCGAAGACCTTGAAACCAATAGGCTGGTGTAGCCCTCCATCCTTTGAAGCTGTGTCTCTCTAATGTCTGTCAGAGCAATGAAAAACTAATACATCAGTCCTCTAATTTGAACTATATCATTGTCATCCATCTGTGCTACATCACTCTCTTGTTTGGAGAGGTCTCCCTGTCCATGGCAGTGAGTTACTTCCATCTAAATGAACGTTGGGACTTGGCTCATCATTGTGAAGATATGAGATATTTGTTGCTTTGGTCTAAAACCTTGGGCTGTTGCAGCCTTTTTACTGCTATGAGAGAAGCCAAGCTTTGTATCAAGCCACTGCAAGGCAAATGGCCAAGTCTGGAAATATGTACAGATACAAGGACCAAAACCCTGATAAAAATGCCTCTGAAAGCCTAGGGCCAGGTCAACTTAGACAGTAAATCTCCTTTCTTTAAAGCTGTTAGAGTTTGGTAATTAATGTGCAACCAAATGTACTCTAAACCACGAGGACCAGCATAATCATTAATTTTTCCAACTTCAACTTTCTCTTTTGTAAAGTAGGATTTTTAAAACATTATTCCACCTGGAAAGATTATATGCCATAGCTTACATAAAGTGCCTACCTCTGCTTAACCCTTGATAAACAAGCCTTTAGTATATGGTTTTCTTTTCCATCTATCTTCTGCCTTAAAGGATTAGTCATATGTAGGAAAACAAGAGACACTTCAGGATCCAAATGCACACAGAATGAAAAGGAAATGTGTGTTGTACATGCAACTCACTGCCAGCAGTGTGCTTATACATGCAGACAAAATGCTCATACATATAAAAGGCAAATTAATAAATATTTTAAGAAGAAAAGACTATAAAGATGACACCAGGGACTAGAAAGGTGGTCTGGCAGACAAAGGAACTCTCTGGCAGAGCTGATGACTGAGTTTGACCGCCAGATTCCTCAGGACAGAAGGAGAGAACTGACTTCTAGACACGTGCCATGGTATACATGCACCTGCCCTTGCCCTCCCAGCTACCCACACACCCAATAAGTAAGTAGATAGTAAATAAAAGTAAAAGAAAAAGCAGAGTGTGTGTGTCTGTGCTTACGTTCATGTGTGTGTGGGTGCACACGCACATGCCCGATGTCTCTCCTCAGGTGTCGTCACTATGAGTTCTGAGCAATCTGTCATTTACCTCCACCTCCCTGGTCAGGATAGGATGGCTGACACAGGGATCCACTTGTCTCCTCCCACTGATGCTAGGATTGCAGGTGCACACCATCACACCGGCATTTTTACCTGGTTTCTGTGAATGGGACTCAGGCCTTTATGCTTGTACACCCAGTTCTTTACAGCGAGTTCAGCTCTCCCTCCAGCACAGAACGATTTTTTTAAGAAACAAAAAAGTTATGGAAAGTCTTACAAATAGGCACCCAAAGGAGACAAGTACAGCAAACCTTGAGTGTCCATGGCCAGCTTCCACAGTGGCCCCTCCTGGAGAGTGTGTCACCTGCCCATGTCTTATGTGACCCCTGCTGCAAATGCAAAGCATTATACATTTATCGTACATGTGCATCTCTAAAAGATACAGGCTCCTTTTTGATGCATAACTGTGTTATCATTGTCAAATCTAGAAACTAACAGTATGGGGAGACAATTTCTATACTTCAAGCAGGGTTCATTATTCTGTCCACTTGGTCTTCCTGTTGTACTTTTATAAAAGCCTCGTTGATATTTTAATGTTTATCGCTTAGCGACCTAATGAGTAGGCAAAAACTAAAGTACAGGCAGAGAATTTTATTAGAGGACAAATAAGAGAATTCACCCACACACCAAAAAGTAGATCATTTCAATAAATTTACTGCTTCCAGAATAAAATCTTTACAAAAATCTATTATCAAGCTTTATTTTATTGTACTGTGTTTTTATTGTACTGTGTTAAATTTTGGTGTTGTTAGGGATGAGACTTGGGGCTTCCCACATGCCTAACATACATTGTAGCACAGCTATGTCCCCTGCCCTCATTACCAAGCTTTAGGAATACCTAAACACACCTAGGAAGTGATGTTTTTAGAGTACACCTAATGCAGAGGTGACAGTGACTAATGGATAAGTTGGCTATTAAATGTCTTTTGGGGAGGGGGCTGGGGAGATGGCTCAGTGGTTAAAACGCTTGCCATACAAGTGTGAAGACCAGAGTTCAGATCCCACAACACACCTAAAAGCCAGGTAGCCGTGGCACCCTTGCGGGTAATTCTAGCCTCAAAAGGCAGACACGGACAGAGGCAGAATCTCCATAGCAAGCTGACTAGCACAGCTATGAGCTCTGGGTTTGATTGAGAGACTAACTAACTCAATAAATATGGTGGACAAGCCTTGGAGGATGATTCCCTGATGTCACCTTCAGACCTCTACATGCATGCATACACACATGCAAACATGCATACACATATACACACATGCACACACCTATGAACACACACACACACGCACACACACACACCACGTACAGGAACACTACAGACAAGATGTTCACATACAGCACATACACACACACATACCACACGCAGACATACTACAACACATGCCTTCATACCACACACACACATGCACACATAGATATACCACACACATGCATACACATATACACCCACACACCACAGCATACACACACACACACACACACACACACACACACACACACACAAAGGGGGAAAATGGAGTAGGAGAACATATACATATTAAAATGTCCACATAAGGTGCCACTTTCAATTCTCTTCTTCAGGATATCATTAGATGTGATGATGGCAACTCAGTCAACACACAGGTCCCTGCGCGCTGGCTGAGTGACTCCATCTGGCGATGCAAAGCTGGGATTGGGATGATGCAGATGATGCAGATTCGCTTCCTGTTTCTTAGCCCTGTGCACCTGTGTTCAAAGGTCCCCTGCTATCATGGCTGCATTACTGCTTTCCCAGATGACTCCTTGTTTTAGGGGAAATAATCATTGCTTTCTTGTACCTTTTTTAAAATATGAAGTTGAAGAGCTGCTCATCTTTATTTCCCACTCCCAGGAAGCCCACTTGGTAAACTGGAGGAGGGATACATTCATTTCTATTTAAAAAATGCATTACTTTACCTTGAAATAATTTTCTGAAAACATCATTTGGGATTTGGGAACAACTATGCCATACTGATCATTTCTTAATTTCCTTCCCCAACATGCACCTGTTTTGATCTTTGATTTCCTTTAAACGTACAGTGAGGCAAATGTATTCTCTCACCATCACCTTTAATGCATCCCAAAATATACCCCTTGGAATTGTTTCAGTATTATTCATTTCAAAATGGTTTCTCAACGTTTCTTGAATTTCATTTATCCAGGTAAGATCTTTAAGCAAAAGTTTATTTGGGGACCAGCATGCACATGATCCCAAGTGTACTCAGTCTCCTGAAACTATTTTCTTTGGAACCAGCACAGGAAAAAAAATTCAAGTTGAGAGCTACAAAACCCTGCAAAATGGTAGCAAATTAAACACATATCTGAATGTGTTTGCACTTAGCAGGAAAACTGGAGTAGAATACTTAGATTTTTTTTCCAAAGACCTATTCGATGGATATGTTTGTTTATTTCATAATCTAATCTTTCAATTGCAAACTTAATATCCAATTAAATCACCCCTTTAAAACAACACTGGTTTCAGAGACTAATTAGCATATTAAGAAAAGAAGTTTGCTTATTATTTGGGGTCTGTATAGAGCTGATGCAACAGCAGTCGACCTCACTAAAAAGATGATTTCCAGGAGCCAAGTAGATGATTGGTGGAGTAATTATGTTATTTAGGGCCCTTCTCCAGCACTGAAGGATGGATCACATTTGCATAGGTGAAAACAAAGACTCAAATGGGAGAAAACAAAGCAAAGTTGTTTCCCAGAAACAAAGAAAACTAATGCTGTACTGGCTTCTCTTCCTGAAGAGAAGAGGAGAGGAGATGGTTCCCTGCTGCTGCCAGCCCAGGCATGCTGGAACCCAAACCCTTGGAGAGGCATAAGGGGCTTGTGGGACTGGTCCCTGAGGCTCTGCTCTCACAGTAGCTCCAGCATCCCTGTAGTGCTCCATCAAGTTGCACTTGGTAATGTAGAAACCAAGTTTAAGGAGAAAATAGACTGCCCACCTGTGTTCACGGCAGTGTGACTGAGGATGGTCCAGACATGAAAACAACCCAAATGTCCATCCACACAGGAACGAATAAACAAGATGGGATACGTACACGCAATTAGTCAACCTTTAAAATGGTGGAATTTGTGATCCATGTTAGAACCTTCAGCACATGTTGCTGAGGGAAATAAGCTCATCATAAAAGGGCAGATGCTGTGCAGTTGCCCTTCAGTGGGGAGCCTGGAACAGTCAAATTCACAGGGACAGAAAGCACAAAGGGAATTGCTAGGGGGTGAAGGAAGAGGAAACAGGATGTTGGTGGTTCATGGGGACAATTTCAGCTTTACAGAACATGAAGCATTTTGGAGATGGGTGTTGGTCATGATTAGATAACAATACGGATATATTTAATAGCAATGATCTGTACAATGAGAGGCAGGAAAGATTTTGACATCTACATCATGCGTGTATTACCACGATAAACAGGGTGTGTGAGAAGATGATAAAAACCTCCAGACTTAAATAGATGGAAGGCCTTCTAAGTGTTATTGTGGAGGACCACACATGTATAGGACTCTCCCCAAATACTATACTCCCCCATTATTTCCCTTAGAGCTGTGGGATTGAGAGATGGTTTTAGCATTGCTAACATTGATTGGGGTCAGGACTGATTTCCCTGGATGACAACTGGTACCAGCCCTGGAGCTGCACATATGTGGTAGTCAGGGTCCCATGTCTCTATCTTGAAATTCTCAGTCTTGTGACTTTTGGCCTGTTGTTTGTTATGCACTCCATCTGGACAATGGAACTTACGTTGAAGTGCTAGAACCTCAGTTACAACAGTTCTGCTGCCTCCCGCCTCTCCTGGAACAGCTTCCCAGCATCCCTTGTCCTGGCTCTGCCCGTTCACCCTGCCACCCTCTGCTGGGCATTCTGTTCCACATTGTGTCTGAGGGATGTAGCTGTACTGGCATAGAGCTTACAACACCTTTGAAGTACGTGTCCCTGCATGTTGGCTCCATGTAACTGTCCTGCCCCTGGCCTAGAAAGGATGTTTGTCCAGTGGCGGGGAGGGGGGGGTCATTGAACAAGCACATCACGTTACAAGCCCTGGGTTATGCAGAAGGATCTGGGCCTTCTCTGAAAATGTGGGCCTGCTTTGGAAGTGTCCTTATGCTTGAGGATTTGTCCATTCCACGGGTAGGGAAGTGTTCTTCCTTCCTGCCTTCCCAGTCTGGTCTCTTCTAAGTAGGTGCATCACACAAAATACAAATTGTGTGATTTCAGTGATTCTGCATACAAGTTAAGTGCTAATATTTGCATTTAAAAGAGATTTTGTACAATGCAAAAATGAAAGGCAAAAATCATGTTAATAGGTAGATTTTTTTTCACTTCAACACCATTGACTGGTCAATTAAAAAAAATACGATGAACAAAAAGGCATAGAAGGAAGAAAAAAGCTTTATATTTTAGAACTTCCATTAGCACTACCCCTCTCCCTGAATTTTAAACAAAGATCAGGGAATGCACACTGGTTGGGACATGGCAGCCTCTCTAGAAGTTTACCAATTCCAGTCTTAAGAAGCAAAGAGGCTCTCTTGTTTTCTCTCACCCCCTCTAACAAATCAGCGAGGTGTTGCCTTGCGAAGTTGGCATAAGACCCTGAGGAAGAGACAGAGATCCTCCTCACTCACAGGTTTCACAGCTAGAATAGTCTAGACAAGTTGGAAAGAGAAAGGTATATTTCAGAGCGTCTGTAATTCACACAGTGTGATGTCAGTGCGTGTTTAGACAGCAATGGTGCAGAAAAAGGTGCAACTACTTGAAACATAGTATGTGATAAAGTTGTGGAAAGATGGACTGGCTAATAAGTGAATGTGTTAACCGAAAAGTTGTAAAGAAAAGAGAAAGTTGAATATTTTACCCATCCAGTGACAATCAGATGAATCTCATTCCTACTGAAAAGGCAAGGTGTGGATCTTTCTGGGGGAATGCTAGTTCCAACTCTGGAGTAAGAAATCAACAATGAGAGAGTCTTGTTATTTCATACAGTAAGTGAGTAGCCTCAGACTACAGGAACCAGGCAACAAAGGTCAGAAGCCTGTGGTTGCAGGAGATGCCTGGGCTAGAGGTCAAACAATGTGGTGGTCATCAGCACTACAGCAGGCCAGGCATGGTGACATACACCTGGAATCCCAGCCTTGGAAGGCTGAAGCCTAGGCTGTGTAATGAGACCTGACCTTTAAAAACAAACAACAACAATAATAGCATAACTTCAATAGGTTAAAATAGGTTTAAATCCAAGAATTGAATCAGAAAAGTTCATTAGTCAGTCACATTTAATGGATACTAGAAAACCAACAATTTTGAACCAAACATTCATCCTGCCCTTTCCTGTATAAGGTATTCGTATGGCAATCCTCATTTTTGGAGATGGGGTGGTGGAATTAGGTCATCATAATGATTGACCCTTTGAACCATCATACCTATAGGCAGAGATCACTGGTAGCCATGGGTATCACCCACAAGGAGACAAAAAACCTGTCCTGCGCCTTTGCTGTGCAGGTGTGTGTTGGCTTGGTGGAGCACGCCAGCGACACTGCCCTCCCAGAGCTGACCTGAATCTGATTAAAAGTCCAGTTGAGATCTAAAAACCAATTTAGGGGAAATGCAGGGGATAAAGGAACATTTTAAATAATAGTAGAGACGTGGCCAGCAGAACCCAGACTGTGGGCAGCTCCTGGACAGCAGTCCCCTGCAAGAAACTGCAGGGAAAGAATGAGAGGCAAGGGAAAGGGAAAAGGAGAAACTGTGGACTGTTAAAACAGAATTGGTCATCCACTCATCACTGTGAACTCTTGAGCCTGTTTGAACTTGATCCAAAACCAGAAATTATAAGCAGGCATTGATGAGACATTGGAGAAATTTGATTACTGGGTATTTGGTAAGATTCAGTAATTATTAAATTCTTTTCTTGTAATGCTGATTTTTTGGTTATATTTTTAAATAACTACATTTTAAATTATTTAGTGTGTGTGTGTGTGTGTGTGTGTGTGTGTGTGTGTGTGTGTGTGTATGCCCACATGTGCATGTGCCACAGTGTGTGTGTGGAGGTCAGAGGACAACTTCTTGGTGTAAGTTCTCTCCTTCCACCATATGGGTCCCAAGGATTGAACTCAGGTCATTGGGGTTGGAAGCAGGTGCTTTTACGTGCTGGGCCATCTCATTGACCTTAAAATAATTCTCTTTTTAAGTATACATAGTACATAGCAATATTCCTAAATGAAGTTGTGTGATATGTCGAATTTGTTTCAAATCATCATGAGAGAAGAGGCAATAAAGGAAATGTCTGAAACAAGATAGGTCCTAGGGTGATCATTCTAGAATTTGTGTTGTGGGTACATGGGAATTTCTCATGCTATTTTCTCTAATTATGTGTGTATTTGAAATTTTCCACAGAAAAACACTTTTTGGAAAAAGAGAAATTGTTTCCTTTTGTAAAAAAAAGGAACCTTTAAAATTCCAAACCAGAATATCAGCTGCAAGATTGTGTCTTCTATATAAGACAAGGAAGCCACACCAATGAAATTTTAACAATATGGTCTCCTAAACAAAGACTTAACAATGACAACACAAGTTAGCACACCAATGGGGATGAGGATTTCACAGGGCTCACCCGAGATGAAGAACTATAGGCAACTAGTGACGGCTGAAAGAGGGAGAGTTAATCTTCCCCAGGATGAGCCTTGTATCGGTTACTTGCCTGTTGCTGTGACAAAACACCACGACTAAAGCAACTTAAAGGTCAGAGAGTTAGTTTTAGTTTATTTTAGACATACAGTTCCAGAGGGCTGCGAGTCCACTGCTATTATGGCGGGGAGCATGGCAGCAGGCAGACAGGTGGGAGTTGCAGCTGGGAGCTTACATCTCAGTCCACAAACAAAAAATAGAGAGCGCAAACTGGGGGTAGCATGCATCCTTTGAAACTTCAAAGCCCACCTCCAGCAACGTGCGTTCTTCAGCAAGACCACGCCCGTTAATCCTCCCCAAACAGCTACCAACTGAGGACTAAATATTCAAATTCCCAAGACAAGGGGACATCTAATTCAAACTGCCACAACCCCCTAGCTGTTCATCCAATAACAAGTAGTTAGCACATATGAGCAGTAGTAAATAGACACAGCATGTTGTATTATATGTTTGTATGTATGTCTGTATATGTGTAACAGTAATAATTAAAAAGAAAAAATATGTAGAAGGGCAAAGTGTTTTTTAAAAGAAACAAAACTTTTTAGGAGTTTTACATTTTAATTTATTTATTGTGTGTGTCTGTGTGTGTGTGTGTGTGTGTGTGTCTGTGTGTCTGTGTGTCTGTGTACTACCTGTGTGTCTATATGCAGACATGTGCATGCCACAGCACATGTGCGGAAGTCAGAGGACAGATTTTGGGAATGGATCCTCTCCGTCCACTGTGGGTTCTTGAGATTGAACTCAGACTGCCAGGTTTGTGTGGCACATACGTTTAACCACTGAGCCATCTCACTGGCGCTATTGAGGAGCTGTTAGTCTTGGTAGATCAGAAGCATTCACCAAACACTTAATGAGCATCCACTGCATACAGAGCTTCAGGAGACCATGCTTGAAAAATAAAGAGACACAGACAGAATATATGTAGGACCAATAAGTCTAAAAGTCTGATGCACAGCATGAGTTTTGAAGTAAACAGTATTAAAATGTACTCAGGATGGTCCCTCATTCATAGGCTTTCCTTTCTCTTGCCCTAAAGACATAAAGCAGCTGACTATGTGAGACTGGATAAGTTCATTTGCTTCACTATAATAAACATTTTGTTATCTAACTATACCCCATAGCATCACTTTGTGTATTTTAAATATACACAATGTGTTTTAAAAGATTGCTCAGGTGAAAGATAATGTAGAATTATCACAGCAGCAGTAGAAATTGGAAAAGCAAGGATGTCTCTCTAATAAGCAGAATGTTAGCCACTGTGAAATCCATGCAGACTCCAACAAAGGAACTCTGAAATGAGCTTTTATTTAATGCCCTTGGAAGAACCAATGAACACGCCAATTGTCTAAACAGACAATGGGGTTCTCTATTTGAATGGAAGTTTAAGTTCCTTGAATTCTATTAGAATCAAATACCTTGACAATTTGCATCCTTTTTATTCATTTGTGTTCGGAAACCAAGCATAACATTGCAATGTGCAAGGTCTGTCCTATTATCTATAAACTAAAGGGATCACAAGGTTTCTTGAAGAACAATTAGTGGTGATTTCCACACCGATGCTTCTGCATTCCACCACTCATTTCTCCACCACCTGACAGCACCTCATTCTGCAACTGAGAGTATGGGAAGAGCTGCCCTTCTGTCCAGCTGTCTCAGGGAGAGGGGCCTGAGAAACTGTGTGAGACTCGAGAGCATCCATCAGCCGTACCTGAAATTGACCAATCCGCTTTGGTCTCTTTCTCTGACCAAAGCTCTCTGCCCACTGGCCCAGCTCCTTTCTAGTAACTTCTGTCCAGACTTACCTTTCTTACACACATCTCCTTTGGTCCAGCTCCATCTCTTGACTATTATTGTATTGCTGTAGTTCTTAAAATTACAAATAAATATGATTGGTTCGGCCAATTTCCTCCGACTAACTGGGCAGCCTATCAATTGATCCTTGTCAAGGGCATATGTTTGTCACACCAGCCATGGCTAAGGGTAGAGTCACATAGTATAACAAAGGGGGAAAGGACTGGAGAAGTGGCTTACCGGTTAAGAGCACTGGCTGCTCTTCCAGAGGAACCAGGTTCGCCCATATGGCAGTTCACAACTGTCTATAATGCCTGTTCCAGAGGATCTGAAACCCTCACACAGACATACATGCAGTCAAAACACTAACGTACAAAAAATAAAAATAAATCAATAAATTTTTAAAGGGGGGGAGGGGAGAAATAGATGCCTATTATAGTTGACCCCGCCCCCACAACCCCTTTGCAAGAGACCACAGGGCAGCCAGTGCTATATAGATTGTAGATTCTAGTATATTCTATCAGTTCTTGATCTACTGTTGCTAATTTTGATATGAGTTTCAAAACTAATTTGACCTTCTGCTTATTGGACCCCTAATTCTAACACAACTCAAGCAAAATAGGATTGATTGAGGGCTTGACAACCTCCTCAAGAAAAGCCCCTCTAGACACATGCACACATACACACACACACACACACACACACATACACATACACATACACCAGGAAAAAAAATCTTATATTATTTTCAGTGCACACCATCTCTTTATTCTTTAAAAGGTACAAGTTGCCATCTTGGACACTGGGGAAATATTTGGGAATTATGGATTTCGTCTTTGCTGGTATTTATCAGTGTTTGAAGATACCGATAATTTTTTAACTAGCTATAGATGGCTGAAATTTTTGTTGTGGATTAGCAATGTATGGGGCATTTATATGTTTCACTGGATTTACTCCTAATAAAATATGTACAATCTCTATTTGATAGACAAGTAAACTGAGGCTTAGAGAGAACTTCTAAGGTCATATGTCTCATGACTATATATATCTCATAGTTTCTCAGACTCTGAATCCTGAGTCTGATGCATTTATCTATGTGTACTAAAGTCTCCTTGCTTGCTTTTGTCATTGCTGCCCTGTGGCCCACACATGCCACTAACCTTCATAATGTCTCAGCTGCTTCATCATAACTTCTGTGAGGAGGAACCACATATTCTGATCATTGTACTGGTTTTCTCAACTTGTCTGGACATGGTTACAAGCCCAAATAGCAGTCTCAAAATCGTCTAACTCATTCCAGGAACAAAGGTCTCTGATTTAGCAAACTACTTCAAGAAACAAAATTTTGTAAGAAGGGGGCCTTAGCATGCAACAGTATACAAATGAATTTCACAATGAATTCATTTCTGATCTTATTAGGAAGAATTCCAACATAATGAGATTTTTGTGACCTTGTTTATGATAGGGACATTCAGGCTTTTCTATTACCCAAAGCAGTCAAGCAGTAGAGAAAACCAGCATGTTTAACAACAATTGCAAATGTTAGAGAAACTAGTGTGGTTTGATTGAATTTATTAGATATGTATTGCTGGCATCTTAAGATATAAAGCATTTATCACAAAATGATGATTTCTTCACTTAAGCTCATTAGGAAATCACACATCAATCATGCATAATTACAGAGTAATTTCTGCGGCTCCCCACAAATCATTACCATGTTAGCTAAAGTCAAATGAACTTTTTTTCATGACTTGAAGAGGGGGATTCTTAACAAAAACCAAGGAGGAAAGGAACTACTTCTCCCTGGGGTCTCATCTCTGAATATCAGTCCAAAGAGAGAGGGGAGAGGTTCTGGGACCAGAGGACTGCTTCAGGTGCAAACGAAGAGCTAAGAGCCTAGAGAATATAGACAAAGTGATCCATATTCTAGAGAAAATTGGAAGGATTAAGATGGTGATTCTTAACTTTCCTAATGCAGTGATCCCCAACCATAAAATTATTTTCATTGGTACTTCATAACTGTAATTTTGTACTGCATTGTATTGTAATGTAAATATATTTTGGAGACAGAAGTTTGCTGAAGGAGTCACAATCCACAGGTTGAGAAACGCTGTGGTTAAGAGGTGTTCTAGTTAAGCAATAGCATTGGTAATAGCCTACATTAGGGATCAATGGGATCTCACTAACCAACAACTCCCAAAAAAGTAACCCATTCCTAGCACTGGGTTCTTTATTTGTTAGCCTCTGACATCTAGTAGGGGCGTTGTTGCCCCTTATAGGAGCAATAACCCACTTGACTCTTTTTATGTTTGCCTAAGGGGACACAACCCACAGGTTTAGAAACTTTGGGTTAAGAGAAAAGGAATAATGTGAACAACAGTTTAAGAAGTGTGCTGAGTCTGGACATTAACTGATAGAAAATGTGCAAGAATTCAAAGAACCAAGTGCCCGACAACCAACCAAAGGAAGAATCATTCTTTGATGTTCAAATAATTGTCTGTTAAAGGGCATTTCCAACTTCAAATTTTTCTCTAAGTACATCTTGTAAACTGTATATTTTTGGTCCATTCAATAATGACTTTTATTCTTCTGGCCCTTGCATACAAATAAAATAATGCAAATACACAATGAAGTGATAAGCTAGAGAGGAGGCTAATATAAGAGCAGTAACTGTTAGAAGAAAAATGAACTCATATAGCATGAATCATTGCTTCATTTTCTCAGCAATAAAGAGCTCTTATTAGTCAATAAGAAAAAAAAAGACCAATTATCCCTAGAAAAGCAAAGATCATGAATATACAGTGCACAGAGAAAGAAATTTGAATGGCTTCCAACAGGGAAGGTACTCATTTCAAATCAAATAAAGGACTTAAAATGATAATGAATGGCAACTTATCAAACATATCATGTTTAGAAAGATCAAAAACTTAAATAATGCACCATCCAGTTAGTTCTTATCAACTTGACACAACCTGGAGTCACTTGAATAGAGAGAACCTTAGCAGCAAAGTTGCTGTGGCGGTATCTGTGGGAGACTATCTTGATTGATTGGTCTGAGAGGCCTAGCTCACTGTGGCTCAAACCACCTCTAGGCAGCAGGCCTGGATTGTTTAAGAAAGTGAGCCACAGAGAAAGCCAGTAAGAGTGTTCTTTTATGGTTTATAGGGGGAAATGAGGATCTTTGTGCTCACAGTTAAGTACTGGGAGAACCCGGAATGTTAGGCACACAGGGTTGTTCCTTCAAAGGAAGGCATGCAAGATCTATTACCTGCCCAGAAGGCTGGGAATGGGCCTGCTTTCTAGTCTTGTGACCTTTGCACTATGTGTGTGGCTGGGAACTACACCAGACCCTCCCCCAGACACTTATCATAGGCTTGTTTTGCTCAGTCAATCTAAGGAACTTATAGAAAGTATCACACGTACTTTACAAAGAGTTCTGATGTAGTCACACACAGTCTTTATTCAGCTTACTGTGTTCCTCAAAACTATTTACGTATGCTTTGTTGCATGCACGGGACAGAGTTAATTATCACCAGAAAATTTTTTTTTACCAAATTGTGATGTGCTTAAATATGCCTAAAATAAACCACTACGGGGTCAGACTCTGGAAGTTTGAACCAACACTGGCTACTGACCCATGTTGAGCCAAACTGCTTTCTTGCCTCCCACAAACCATCTCTCTGCAGGACTATGAGGGTGACAAAGACACCCCCCACCACCGCCACCACACAATGGTTTCTTCTTGGGGTTCCTGCATTTAGTTCATCTGTAAGATGAAATAAACCCTTTCTCTCTGAACTGAGTTGCTTTGGGTCAGATGTTTTGTCATCCCAGCATCAAATCTGAGATCAAACTAGGACATGCACCATGTTGTTTAGGAAACCCTGACCTGAGTGGGGGAGCATAGTTATGGAAACAGGAGATAGAAATTTTCTAAGCACTTAGGATAAAGGACCCAAAAGGCTAACAATTTCATTCTTGTCCTTGGCCAGAAGCCCAAAATGGCTCTGATTTTTGTCCTGACCAAAGAGGCCAGTGACAACAGAAGGGAGTTCTTATCTCTTTCCGCTGAATGAGCACCCCTACATAGAAGCTTTGCATGAGCCCAGACACCAGTCCCTTCTAGTGAGCAGCTTTGGAATTGGATCTCGGGATGCTCATGGTAGAAGTTGGTTATATCACCAAATTTGCCCCCTATTCTAAGTGATTTTAGAGTCTCAGCTCATGAGGATAGACTGTGACATAGTTACATAAGGATTGGTAACATTGGAGACCCATTGAAGGCAGACCCTTCCCTCCTAGTTGGCTGTGGGCCCCTCCTCCAGTTTCCCTGGCAGTACTAAAAAGGGAAACATCATCTTGGACCATAAAAGAAGGTGGGGGCTATCGGATCTTTGCTGAGGCCTGTTACATTAACTTTTCCTCGGAAGAAAAAACAAACATTCTATCATTCCATAAGGGCACCAATGACAAACCACAGCATGACTGAACCGAAAGTCAACTTGGTGAGACCAGTGAATTTATTGGGATTTTTTAAAAACAGAGCATAGATAATGGGCTATGTATATGAACATGAGTGACCCCCAAACAGCTGTACCACTGCAAGCCCCACCCCAACATGGATGGCCACCTCATGAAAACTACATTGCAGAGTCCTGCTTTCAATCAACCTGCCACTTTTTATATAGTCTAGCATCTCCAAGATACTCGTATTCAGGGAAGGGAGTAACCACTGGAATCCCAGTCAAGGGTCTCCTGAGGAAAGAGCTCTCTGGAGGAAAGAGCTGGCTGCCGCTCTATTGTTCTTCTCTAGCTGTCACAGCTATGGGACAAAGTCCAATAGAGCACCATGTTCTGACCATAGGGAAAAACAGCATATAACAAACCCATTAAGAGAAAGTTACTGCCTCCTATCAAAAGAATGGGATCAGCAGGGCGTGGTGGCACATGCCTTTAGTCCCGGCATTCTTTTTGTCTCTTCCTTACCGGCACTGATCAAAGGCCTAAGTGTGTTTTCCCCGACAGTCTGGGCTTTTTCCCTCATTCTCTGAAGCCTTTCGTTCCCCACCTTCTTCTTTCATGAAGCTGCTTGACTCTGCCTGAAAGGGCACGACTTCCTTCTTGTTCTCCACACCCCCATCTCAGCAGATGCTCAGCTTTACAGTTCGCCTGCTCTATTGCTTTTTCTCTCAAACTCTAATAAAATTTGTTCTCAAGTTTCCTCCTGAGTCCATTTCTACATTCTTTTATTGACGAGGCTAAGAGTTCAAAAGAGAACACCAAATCCTCAGTAACATCATGTAATAATATAAGTTCCTTAGGAAGTGAAATTCATCAATGTATGTCCACCCTAAAGTGCACATGTCCTTTAACCCAGCAATTCCACCTGTATAAAATCATTTCATAACTGCACACACACACACACACACACACACACACACACACGCATATATACACACATATATATTGACAATTTTAGTGGGGATACCCACTGTAATATTCGAGAGCAAAATATTAACAAAAGACAGGGAAATTTCCAAATTTTTCAACAGTTAGAAACCAATGACAAAATTTTTTGCTCAATAGCTTAGCATTATGTGGCCTGACTTCTATCCTCAGTGTAGTAGAAGGGAAAAAAAATAGAATAACAAATAGCAACAAAAACTATCACAAAAAAAGAAAGTAAGGAATATAGTATGCTGTTCACTCCAGATAGGAAATCAAACACAAACTAAAGAAATGATCCTAATAAATCTAGCCAGGTGAAGTAATGAGTTCAATTAGAATTAGTCACAGGAGCATAGGTGAAAGGCTACTTACAGAAGTATGGGCAACTCATGGCCAGCTACACCACTGAAGGAAAAATTCTCTCTCCCAGAAACTTATGACTGTCTACATATTCTTAACAAAGGGTGTGTCCTTATGAGCCCCTCTCCCTAGCAACTATTAATCTCCTATTTATATTGGGGAGGGGCTGGGCTTCATAAGCCCTCCTCCCTCATTGTCTGTAAATTCTTTAGGAAGGACAGGGCCTCATAAGCCCTTCCCCCTCCATATTGGAAAGGTAATGGGCCCAATCTTGATCAACTCTCCATCAAGTAATAACAGTCACTGACAGTTCAAGAGGGCAATGGCCATGTCCTGCCCAGAAGACAGCATTCTCAACATAATGCTAACATTCACATAAAAACATAATAATATGTATTATGCATATACATGTGAATGTAAAATACATTGCTATTGTGATGGTTAGTTTTAGCCGTTAACTTGGCACAATCTAGAATGACCTGGGAAGAGGGTATCAGTGAGAGATTGTCCAGATCAGGTTGCCCTATGGAGAATGTCTGTGGAGAGCATCTTCACCATGTTAATGGAGATGGGAAGACTCTCCCACTGCCAGTGGCACCATTTCCTAGGTAGGGATCCTGAACTGAGCAAGTGTGAAGAGAATGGGCTGAGCTCAGGAATGCACTTCCACACTGGACGAGAACATCCTAGTTGCTGGATTTTTCTTGCTTCCTAGTTACCAAGGTTGAGTCTCTCTCAGTCTTCTGGGCCTCCTGGAGGTTTTGGAAGCTCTTACCCCAAACCTCAAAGACCGGACGCCATTGGAGTTTTCCATTTCAGAGCTATGGGAGGCTTATGTAAAGAAACAGAAGCAATGTTTTTGTTAAAACAGCAACAAACAAGCAAACAAACAAAAACTTATCTATGCTGAGACAGGCAGTCCAACAGCCCAAGATATTTCTCTCATGAATGAGCTTTGCACAATGAGGACCATGTCCTGCTAGCCTGGGATCTGAACTGCTCAACTCTGATAATCCAGTAAATAATCCAATGAATACAAATAAAAGCAGGTGAGGTAGAGTGGGGTCCTAAAGTCTTCTTAAATGATAAGGTGAGCTGATCTCTCTCTCTCTCCCTCTCCCTCTCCTTCTCTTGCTCTGCCTCTCTCCCTCTGCCTCTCTCCCTCTGCCTCTCTCCCTCTGCCTCTCTCCCTC
>CAJQZJ010032773.1:5158044-5180319 GCA_907164525.1 Lophiomys imhausi
AGAGAGAGAGAGAGCGACAGAGAGACAGAGACAGAAACAGACAGATAGAGAGAGACAGAGAGAGAGAGAGACAGAGAGACAGACAGAGACAGACAGAAAGAGACAGAGAGAGACAGAGAGAGACAGAGCTCAAGGGACGCTCCATGTGGGATGGAATGGGTCAGGAAAAAACACATAACAAAGGGTCATCAGGAAGATGGTGTGGAGCTGGTGGCAGCAGTGATGAAAGAGTGGTAGAGATGGTGATAATGGCCGTGCAGATGGTAGTGATAACAACACAACGATGATAGTGAGGACAGTGGAGGTGATGATGGTGAGGATGGTGTGACAGAAGTAAGGAAAGTAAGCCAGGTGCAATAATGGGATAATGGGATATTTCTAAACAGGGGCTCCAAATACAGTTCAGTTTCAGAGTATATTCTTAGCACACTGAAGGCCCCGAGTTCAATCCCCAGCAACAACAATAAAAAGTTAAAGGAACTTAGTTTAAGAGTTCAGTAAGAGAACCACAAGCTAGTCCAGTCCTTCCGTGTCTTCCTTCCCATTACACCCAGAGAATAAATCCTACAAATGCCAAATTAAAGGTAAATTATTTACATCTGCAGATGCCTGGGTCATTTCAGGATTTAAACTAAGATTCAGAAGGCTCCAGATGGAGATTGGCCCTTGCTCCTTCTAGACATCACACAGGAAAGCAACTTGTAGCTTACTGATGTTTCCATCCTTGCTATTAACACTTTTGTAATGATCCTGATGCCTTTTTCCTCTGACCTACGGGATACTAAAACATTAGGACCCAAAGCAAACAAACTAAATATGAAGGGGAGAAAAGTAAATAAATATAAAGAAAGTGTCTACAATTTTTTTTTTGTTGATTACATCATTGATAAGTTTCCACAGACATCCACACACTCATTCAGTTAGTCAGTGAGTCAGTCATCCAATCCTCAGTCATTCCTCATTCATTCAGGCAGCTCCTCCTAGCAGTGTGTACAAAGACTGGTGGGAAATGAGAAGCCAAAGACCCCCATCTTTCTAGACTCTGTAAGATCTATTTGTCTATTCTTCACCCAGTACAACCTTGTTGTTGCAGCTTTATAGTCTTGGCAACAGAGAGTGTTTGCGTTCTGGCTTTGTTCTTCTTCAATATCATGTTGGCTATTCTGAGTCTTTTAATTCTCCATAGAAACTTTAAAATAAGTTTCTTGGTAAGCACAAGGTAGCTTGCTGGGGTTTTGGTTAAGATTATATTGAGCCCAGAGTGAAATGTACAAAGAACAGACATCTTGACAATATTGACTATTTATGCTCAAGAATATAGTCTCTGCATTTACTTGGTTTTTGCTTAATTCAACTAATCTTGTACATATTTTTGTTAGCTTTACAGATAAGCATTTCATTTGGGGTGCTGCTGTAAATAACATTAACTATTTCATTTTAATTCCATTTAAATTGTTAATTGATGGCATATTTTTAAGTGGTTGATTTTTGCATATCAAACTTATTTGAATCACACTGTAGTTCCAGAAGTGTTTGTCAATTTGCTAGGTTTTCTACATAGATGAGTATGCCATCTACCAACAAAGACAGTTTTTTTCCTTCCTTTCTAATCTGTATACTTTTAATTTAGTATTTTTTATTTTGTTCCTATGGCACTACCTAGAGTTTATAGTACCATTTTGAAAAGTATCAGTGAACAAGAGGGGGCATCCTTATACCCAGTCTTAGTGGAAAAGACTGAAGTTTCTTACCATTAAGTATGATGTTAGCTATTGGCTTTTTGCCAATCTTCTTTATTCCTAGGAGAAGTTATCCCTCATTCCTAATTTAATAAGAGTTGTTTTTTTTCTTTTTCTTTTTCTTTTTTATACATGAGCAAATGTTCATTTTGTCATATTCTTCTCCTACATCTGTTGGTAGGATTATGTGGACTTTTCAGCCTTCTGGTATGAAGCATTGAAGTTATTGACCTTCGAATTGATCAGTCTTGTATTCCTAGGACCAATCTAATTTGACTATGGCTTATATTGTTTACAAATTATTGGATTTGATTTTCCAAGATTAGTTGAGTAATTTTGAAACTATGGTCATGGGAGACCATTAGTTTTCCATCTTCTTTTCACATATGTTTTTTAAACATTAGTGTAAGGCTGGCTTCGGGGCACTGGTTAGGAAGTATACCCTCTGCTGCTGTGCTCTAAGACTATAGAGAATGATGTAACCGCTTTATATGGCTGGTAGAATTCACCAGTGAATCCATCTGGGCCTTGTGCTTTTTGTTTTGAAAGGTTTTTCGTTACTGATTCAATATCTTCACTAGATATAGCCTACTCAGATTATTTGTTTCTTTTTGTGTGAGTTTCTGCAGTGTGTGACCTTCAAAATATTGGTCCTTATTCCCTGGGCTATCAGGTATTTGTATAGAAAGAGCTGCCTATGGTGGTTTTTAAATTAACCATTTGTTGCCTGTAAGATCTGTAATTATGTCCCATCTTTCACTATTGGTATTGGCAATTTCTATCATCTCTCTTTTTAGACGTATTAATTTCATGCATGTATTCAAAGAGCTAGGGTTTTTGTTTGTTTCTTTCACAGATCTTTCTTTAATGATTTCCCATTTTCAGTTTGACTGATTCATACTCTAATTCCAATCATTTGTTTCTTTCTTCATCCTCTATGTTTTACTTTTTTTTGTAGCACACGAGTTTGGAACTGCACCCTCCTGTGACAGCAGGGTACACCCTCTTTTCAAGTTCACATGAGACATTCACCAGGAAGGACCAAATTCTGGGCCACAAAGTTTTCTCTGCTGTTTGTAGTGTCTAAAATGGAAAGTTAGATAACTGCATTCACTCCTAAAAAAGTCTCCCTGGGAAGCACTGTTTGGCTGCATCCTGAAACCTTTGATAACTTATACTTCATTTCCACTTAGTTCAAATATTTTAAAATTTCTATTGAGAGTTCTTCCATGACCTGTGTTCTGCTAAAGAAATATGTTTAATTTTCACGTACTTTGAAATTTTCTAGTTGTCTTTTTGATATTAATTTCTAATTTAACTCCACCATAGACTAAAAGTAAAAATTGTGTGACTATTATCTTACATTGTAAGTGCATATTTTGTGGCCCAGAATTCAGTCTATCTCAGTGAATGTCTCCTGAGAACTTGAGAAAAGGGTGTACCCTGCTGTTATAGGAGGGTGTAGCTCCAACATGAACAGTTGATTGACAGTGTTTGGATGAATTCTTCAGATTTATTGCTGATTCGTATTTTTTTTTTTTTTGCCCTTCTTTTATTTCCAATTTTATTTTCCAGTTTTATTCTCCTTGGTTATTTTCATTAAAAATTTATATTATTCCATTTTCTGTTTTTAAAATATTTATTTATTTTTATCCATGTGTATGTGTTTGCCCATGGAGTCCAGGAGAGGCTGTTGGATCCCCTGCAGCTGGACTTGCAGGTGAACAGCCCAGCATGAGTGCTGGGAACTGAACAGTCCTCTGCAAGAGCAGTGCTGTCCTATGTCATAGTTAGGTTTCATTATTTTACAGTGACTGTCTTAAAGTTTGCAATGTGCATTTATACTTAATCCCCTTTAAACAACACTATCCCATTACCTAACAGGCTGTGTGGGTGCCTGCAATAACAAGATATTCCTAATTCTTCTCTCTTGCTTCTTAAATCATTATCTTTTTTTTTTTAATTCTTGCATGGTTGCTTGAAATTGTAAATTAGGTATGCAGCTTGTCTTTGGTGTTCACTGTGGGTCTGGCAGCGTTGATCTAGATGACTTCGTGCCCGGCATTGCCATTCTGTGCAATTTTTAGACAGATTAATGAAGAGTTGACAAGAAGAGCTAGTTGAATTCCTCTGGTACCAGGCTTTGACCTCTGGCCAGAGCCAGCCAACTTCCAGCAGGAAGTCCCACCCATCACAGGAAGAAGCTGCAGGGAGTGGAGATGAGCTCTGCAGAGGTGGGCGGGCCATGGCACAGTCTCAAACACTTTCCCAAACAAATTCGAGCAGTGCTGAGTCACTTTCAAATCTTTTCCCAAGGCTGCTATTTACCAGCCCTGGGGCTTCTGTTAGATCTTTCCTGGCTGGTCTATACACACTGATTGTTCCTAAGCACTTTGATATTCCTGGCATAGTGTTTTTAAAGTGATTTTTAATTCCGGTGAAGACATTAATTGGGGATGATATTTGAGTAAAAGGACTCACTCTGGTTTTTGTTGTTGGTTTTTGTTTTTTGGTTTGTTTGGTTTTTGTTGTTTTGTTTTTGTTTTTTTTACTTACTAACAGTGAAAATAAATTTTTCTTGTCTTTTGGGGGGAAGGGGAAAAACCAAATTTTCTGAAACAAACGTCCATTTCATGGGCCACTTATGAACTCCAGAGTCGTCATGGTTTTTCCTTTTCCTTCACTTACTATTTCTAGATCCTTGTAAGCCTGCCTCATTGACCTTGGCCCTTCTCCCCTTCCTTCTGGGCCCTGGCTCTAGTTTCATCCCTCCATTCTCCTATGACTTCTCTTGTCCCTTCCTTTGTTCTTTCCCCCAACACCCTGCCTAGAATACCCTGGGACCCACCCAGGACCTGGCTTCTGTTCTGTGTCTCTCTGCCTTCCAGTCAAAGCCTTGCCTGTGTGAGACACACCAAACCCTCATCCCAGCTTGGGAAGAACTCCATATGACTCTCCATCTGTCTGTTACCTTCATGTCTAGTGAAGTTCCCAAACTGAACTGGCCAAGCTGAACCCTTCATGCTCTCAACGGATCTGCCACTCCAGAACACCCCCACTTCCTCAGAGCTGCACCGTGGCTGTTGTTCAGGCCGTCTTGTATGTTGTCTGTGCCTTTTTCTTGCAGACCATATTCTGCTCATTAGCAGAGCCTGCTGGCTGACCCTCCTTTGGAAGACTTTCACCACTGACTCTGACCTAAATGCCCTTCCAGGACCTGACCTCTGGCCTGCTATTTTGTTCTGTTTTTTTTCTTTACAAACTACCTAACAGATTTGGCATGGCTAGTGTTTCCTTTACTTTGCGTTTTCTTCATCTACAACACAAGGCTCTTGCAGGCAGAAGCTGTCTGTTTGGTTCGGTGTCAATTCTCAGCAGTTAGAGCAGTGCACATCATTCTGATAAATTAACGAGTAGCAGGTGTTCCGTAATGTGAGTCAAAGTACAGGGACCAAGGACGAGTGAGTGGTGAAATCAATTAACACATGACACGGACCTGCATGAGGTTCTACTTATGACCTTGAGAACCCAGCACTTAACCTCTTTGCTTGGACTAATGTGAGGGAGAGGAGGCACTAATGAAAGAATGGTATAATATCCTTTTCCTTCTCTTCTCTACGCACTTCTGCATTCTGTCCTATTCACTGATTCATGTGTTAAGTAAGCCCAGAGCACACATTGATGGTCTCCCATGGGCTACAGGCTACCCAGAACTCATGCAAATATATGACCCTGGAGATGGATAGGGGTTTTATTAGTTAGGGTTGCTATTGCTTTGATTAAAAAAAAAAAATGCCAGGCGGGAGGGCGGGGCTGGAAGGGGTGGAAAGAGGATGCTGTGATGGAGATGTAACCTGAAGTAATAAATACATATTTTTAAAATGCCATGACCAAAGCAGCTTGGGGTGGAAAGGGTGTATTTGACTTACACTTCCACAGCACTGTTCATCATTGAAGGAGTCAGGACAGGAACTCAGACAGAGTAGGAACCTCTAAGAAGTAGCTGGTGCAGAAGCCATGGAGGAGTACTGCTTACTGACTTGCTCCTTAATGGCTTGCTGGGCTTCTTTTCTTATAGAACCCAGGAACACAAACCAGGGGTGGTCCCACCCACCAATGGGTTGGCCCTTCCCACATCAATCACCAATGAGGAAAATTCCCAAAGGCCTCTCTATAAGCCTCTATTTTATGGAGGCATTTTCTCAATGACTTTAGCTTGTATCAAGTTGACATAAAAGTAGCCAACACAGGGACAGAGGCAGAAGTATTTCTTTGTACCATAAAATGGCCAGAAAGCCATGAGAGACCAAACAGGGTTTCTCTGTGAGGTTATGAATGGGATCAGACTTGGAAGGATAAAGAGAAATTCTTCATGTGGGCAAAGATAAAACAGCATCTGAGGATATGGAACAGGGAGACAGCAAACAGCGGTGAGGTCCTGAAGAACTACCAGGCAGTGAAACGCCCAGAGTCCAGAACAAAAATCAGTTAGTTCTGGGACACGAAGCTGGAGATGCCAGCAAGAGAGGCTCACAGAGGGCTAGATTACCATGCTACCACACAGGCTCACAGGCTCCAACCAATGTGGAGGATTGAGTACATTAGCAGGGTAAGAAAAGAATGCCATATAGACCCATAAGTGAGGAACATGAGACATGCGTGAGGTCCTGTCCGGTCTGGGAGCAGGAGCATTGCCCATGCTCCTAGTTTCTAGCTGGGGGTGAGAAGGAATAAGGAAGTAACACAGCATCCCTTGGGGAACAAAGGAGAGAGACAGGAGGACAGGAAGGATGAGGCTTTCCTGGGAGAGGAACGGGAGGTTCCAAAGCCAGGGTATGAAAAGATGTGGGGTACTGCTGAGTTCCCACCCACCCCCCGCCCACATTAATACCCTCTCCTGAAGCCTAAAAGGGCTGCCAGATGTTTTCATTATTCCATATTGCAGCGCCCTCCTTCCATTTCATCTTCTTTGTGGAGCCAAAGGAAAGCTGGAGGGCGTCTTCAAGTGTGTCCGATCTGCCTCTTGACTCTTCTCAAGTCTCCTGAACAGGAGGAGAAAGAGCACCAGCATTTTTGCTTGTTTGTTTGTTTGTTTGTTACATTACCCTTTATATCCTTTTTTAAAGTATATATTTGCATTCCGAGCAAAAATGCCAGCATTTGTTTTAATGTAAAAATCCCAGTTTTTCCTCAAAAATCTTCTGTCCTGTTAATCTTCCACAGGAAGCTGCAATTGAAGGGAATAAAAATTATTAAGAGACCCCCTAAGTCGGCAGTAGGGCCAGGCCAGCTGCCAGGTCCCAGGAACTTAGCTGACCATAAAAAGGGTGAAACCAAAAATAAAGGTCAATTGGGCCTCGTGCCCCCAGGGTTTCAGGAACTGGCTAACCACAAAGTAGATAACAAAACAAGATTAGATTCATTCCTAAAAAAAAAACAGATGTAGGATGTTTCCCGCTGACTAACTAATGGGCTGGTACATTCCAGCTGTATTTCGCCTCCCCCTTGGGTTGTGGTAAACAATGGGCTGGGCTGGTACTTCCCACTTGTAATTCCCCCCCACCCCCTTAAAATACTCTACTCGCCCCCAAATCATGATTGCGGCTCCTACTCCTGCATGGGATACGAGTGGCACCCTCAGTGCACTGAGCCCCCCCTTCTCCCCTTCCCCCCTTCCCCCCCTTCCCCCTGAAATAAACCTCTTGCGATTGCATCAAGATGGTCTCTTGCGAGTTTTGGGGCGGCCGTGATATCCTGAGCGTCGGGTGAGGAACTTCCCTCCCTCGGGTCTTTCACAACGTCTCTGCTCTCAGCCACCTTACCATGCCATGCCCCCAGGCATGACAGGACCTCGGGGAGTCACTTACAAACAGATGAGGACCCAGAGACCAGTGAGAGGTGATGTCATCTGGCCAGGTCATAGCTGGGGAGGTAGAGAGAAGGCTAGACCTGAGCTGCAGTCCTCCTGCGTCCAGTGCTGGGCTCTACCTAGACCAAGTCCATGGTTATCCAGGGGCTCAGAGGTAGAGGGGACTAAGGGACAAGTAGATCCTACCAGGACAGAAAGTCACACAAATGATAGTAGGGCACAGCCTGTTTGCCTGGCTCCTGCTGCTTGGTCCACACCTATGAGGACTGGTCCCTGGCAGCCTCAGATCCAAACCAAGAGTTATGAGGGCTTTGGGAGATGCTTTTAATTAATTATGCCTTTGCCTCCTGAAAGTACTCAGACCTTCCTAAGATATGCCTGCAGCGAAGCAGAGGAACCTTGTCCTTAGAAAAGCATCCAGTGCCTGTCTGTCATCTGTGCCTCCAACAGCACCACCCCCACCCTGAGTGGACATACCCAGGGGTCTCTTACACAAGGCAGAGAGCTGCTGTTTGAAAAATCCCAGAGTCACTCTGCAGTCCCCTGAGCCAGCCAACTGCAGTAGAACAGTTAAGGAGCTTGGAGTCTCTTCAAACCAAACCTGATATGGGCAGTCCCCCTGCCTAAAATCCATAGGCAGCTACCGTTGTTCCCAGGACAAAAACACCTCCCTGTAAAGAGGATTAGGGGCTCCATCTGCCCCCACTTTATCATTCCAGATGCCACCTGCTTCCCTCTGATCCCCTACCCACCCCCACTACACAGGTCTTTGCACCTGCCATTTCTCAGCTTTGAGCTCCTGGGAGTTGCTAGTTTGGTTGTAGGTTCTCAGAGCCCCAGATGTTCCCTCACCAAGCACCAAAATCAAAGACTCACACTTATGGAAGCCTTTGTGTTCTGTGTCCCTCCCTTACACGTGGCTGCATGAGCCTCATAGATGGGGTCTATGCAGGGTTAGCTCACCTTCACAGCTTCCTCATTGAACGGGCTTCCTGGAGTATAGTAAATACTTTTGTTGACTCAAAAACACAGTTATCAATTCAAAGAGGGTTTCTTCTGAAGCCAAATGTGAGTGACCATGACCTAGAAAGACAATTTAGATTACTCCAAATTCCATATTCTATCATGGTAACAGTCTGATGAAGGGTTTACAGTAACAGAACAAGAAATTCATAAAAATGGCTTTTAGATACAATGGCAGAAACATTGGGTAGGCAGCTTACAACAAAAGGAAATCTCAGCCACGGGCCTTGGATAATGTCTGATGGCATTTTTTAGCCTTTTAGTTGGTGGAAACCAGGGTTCTGTTTCTACATTCCAAATGATTTACTGAATGAATAATCACCAAGATGTTAGGTCACACACTGAGGAGGGCAATAAATGGCTATTAAGGGAGGCTAAAGATTGGTCCAAGATTATTTGGTCCTGCACTTACAACATCCCCACCTCTACACAATACTCACGCTCTCACCAGGCAATCAACCTTGCAGAAGTCTCAGTGGAAGGTGTGGTGCTTTCCAGGAACTTTTATTCATGATTTAGAAGAAAAAATGTTTAATTGATAAATTAGATAATGAATAAATGTATAAACTGAAGATTTGGAAAATTCCAGTGAAGAAGTGGTGAATGGTTGAACATAGCTGGCACTGGCTCATGAAGGCCATGGGACCCAAGACCCTGTTGTTGGGCCTCAGTGTGCACCAGGGAGCATGCATTCCGGGTGAGCAGCACTTGCAACACCACGTCACATTGCTTCCTGCTCTATCACTCATGTCTTCTCTCCACCAGGGGTGACACTGCTTAAAACTCTCCCAGACCCCTCCAGACCCTTCCTCCCTCTATTGCAATCACCAATAAATCCGGGCTACTTCTTTCCAAGACACATCAAACTGCAAAAGCTCAGAGTTTATCATCAACAATCTATCATAAAGGAAACTTTAGATAAAAGACATACTTCTGAGACTGATGATGTAGCTCAATTGTTAGAGTGCTGGTCTAGCATGCACAACACCCTCTGTTTGATTCCCCAGCACCAAATAAACCAGGTGGGGGTGGTAGTACACACCTATAATCCTAGCTTGTGGGAGGTAGAGGCAAGGGGATCAGAAGTTTAAGGTCTTTCTTGGCTATATCTCAAGTTTGAGGCCTGACTGGACCCCCTGTGGTGGATTGGATGAGAGTAGCCCCCAGGGGCTATTTGAATGTTTGACTACTAGTTGGTAGACTATTTAGTAATGATTAGGAGGTATGGCCTTGTTAAAGGAGATGTGCCATTGGGGGTGGGTTTTGCCAGGCCCAATCTAAATCTCTCTCTCTCTCTCTCTCTCTCTCTCTCTCTCTCTCTCTCTCTCTGCCTGCTGCCCGCAGTTCAGGGTAAGTTCTCAGCTTCTGCTCCAGTATCATGTCTGTCTGCCTGCAGCCATGCTCCCCACCATGTTGACTGTGGACTAACATCTGAAAGTTCAAGCAAGCCTCCAGTTAGATGTTTCCTTCTGTAAGTTGCCTTGGTCATAGCGTCTCTTCAAAGCAATAGCACAACAGAACAACTAAGATAGACCCTTTTCCCAGAACAAAAATTCCAAAGAATATACTTTGGGAAGAAAGAGAATTGTCTCAGAAGGAAAACTTAGGATGGCAAAGAAACATTAACCACAGCTTTAAAAAGAATGAAGTGCTGGGGATAAATTTAACCAAGGATATGAAAGACCTAGACACTGAAAACTATAAAACATTGATGAGAGAAATTGAAGACATAAGCAGGAAGCTGTTGCAAATGCTGAGACTGGAAGAGTTGCTATTGCCAAGTACCTGTGTTACTCAAAGTCATCTACAGATCCAGTGTAATCCCAACCAAAATCCCAAGGAGGTTTTGCAAGACATAGAAAAAAGTAATCCTAAAAGGCAAAAGAATTCACATGGGACAAAAAAAGAGCCCTAGCAATCAAAAGTGATACCATGAAGAAATAAGAAAGCTGGCAGTATCACACTTTCTGCCCTCAAAATATATCACAAAGCTATAGTAATAAAAATGATATGCTACTATCATAGAAAAATAGACCAATAGAACAGACCAGAAAGCCAGAAGTAAACTACTCATATACAGTCAACTAATTTTCAATAAAGTTACCAAAAATTACATAGTGGGGAAAGTCTAGTGTCTTCAATAAATGGGGTTGGAAAAACTGGATATTCTGTTTAAAAAGTAATTAGATCCTCATATTACATCATTCATACAGATGAACTCAAAGTGTCTAAAGGATTTAAATTTAAGACCTAGAAAACAGGGAAAATGTCATGATATTTCTTTTATGATATGATGATTTATTTTAATATGATCAAAATAAGAGTAGGCAACAAAGGCAAAAATAAACAAATAGGATTGTGCCAACTAAAACCATGTCTGTACAGGAAACGAATCAATCAACAAAACAAAAAGCCAGCTCGTGGAACAAGAGGAAATGCTCACCAACCTTATAAAAACTATATGAAAAGCATACATAACTCAATGGGAAATGTTCTGTCTATGGGCAAGAATCAGAACAGCCATTTTCCAATGCAGGTATACAAATGGCACCAAGGCAATGAGCACTATCATGAGCCATCACCTTAGTCCTCTAAAAATGGCTGTGATCACAACAATCAAAAGAGAGCAGGGATTGGAAAGCACAGAGCATGTGGAAAGTGTGTTCTTCACCAGTGGTGTTAATGTCTGCTGATACAGCCACTATGGACATCGTATGGAGCTGCCTTAAAATTTGAGAGACAGGAGTGTCATGTGATCCAGCAAACCCACTACTGAGTGCATGTCGAAAGGAGAGTTCCTCCCTCCCGGGTTCACTGCAGGATTATTCAGTCAATGAACAATCTTTTAAGTCTCCGTCAAAGGACGAATGAGTAAAAGCAGAGCTATTGGCCTATGCAGCCGTTTTCATGCCAGGAACATGGCATTTTCACTGCTATTGTTCTGGAATATGTCAGGAAGTCTGCTTCCAACCTTTTTTCCCTCCTCTCATGAATGCTGGAAAGTTATCTCAGCCTTAAAAAGAATAAAAGGCTAGAGAGGTGACTAAAGCCATTGCTGCGAAAGCAGGACGGTATGAGTTCAGATCCCTATAACTCACTCAAAGCCCAGTGCAGAAGCACACCTATGTAATCTCAGTACTGTTCTGGCAAGACTGGATGTGGAGACAAAAAGATGCTGGAGTTCTCAGGCCAACTAGCCTGGCCTACGAAACCCAATAAAAGACCCTCTCAAACAAGGTAAGGCAAAACCAACACCTGAGGTTGTCCTCTGACCTCAAGGCACATCCTGTAAGATGTGGACACCCACACTCATACAAACACACATACACTACACTAAGATAGATAGATAGATAGACAGACAGACAGACAGACAGACAGACACATAGATATCCTTGGAATTCTTGAAAACATGAATGAGCATGCAGGGCATAATATTAAGTGATAAAAGCCAGTCTCCAAAACACCAACATTGAATGCTTCACATCGTGCAGCACCTAAAACAATTGAGCTCATAGCAGTGAAGAAAAGAAGGGTAGTTACAAGGGATCTGGAGCTGGGGAACCACGAAGCTGTTGGTCATGGGGCACAGATTTGTAACCCTCCTGCCTGATGCTTTCTCCATTATATTTAAAACTATCTTTGTGACTTTTTGTTCGGTTGCTGTAAGCCCTTCATCAGACTGTTACCATGATAGAACATGGAATTTGGAGTAATCTAAATTGTTTTCCTAGGTCATGGTCACTCATACTTAGCTTCAAAATAAACTGTCACTTTGAGTTGAGAATTGTGCTTTTGAGTCAACAAGCCAGGCAACGTGTTAGGTAAGGAGGCCGTGAAAACACACCAACCCTGCATGGACTCCACCCAGGAGGCTTTTTTAAAGCTCAGGGATCCAGTTAATAATAGCAAAGCATTAAATTTACTAGGGAAAACATAACTCTGATCTTGAATAAACTAGTAAAGAAGCATCGTATACATAAGCCGAATCTGGCAGAAGTACAAGGAATGAATGACAACTTGTTTTGTCTTCCTCATAGTAGTAGAAGTTTTGACGCATTTCTGTGAAACTTACCCATCAAAGAGATTAAAATTTATGAAGGATATAGAGTACCTGACAGCACAATGACAGTCTGGTATTTTTGTTTCTGTATTTAGACAGGGTGTCTCTGTGTATCCCAGGCTGACCTGGAACTCACTGCATACCCCCAGATTCTTACCCAACTCTCACTCTTCCTGCCTCTGTCTCCCAAGCAGTACAATTACAGTGCAGCAACGTCCAGCAACAATTTATTCTAATGGGTATGGGTGAAGCTCTAGATTAAGAATAAAAGCCAACACACATATGAAGTTTATTTTAAAGCATATATGAAGTGGTGTCTGTAAAACTAACCTTGAAATAGAAGCTAATGAACAAGTCTTGGCATATTTCAAATAATCCATGTATTTCTATGCAATATTTTATTACTAAATTCAACTAGCTTAAAAATAAGTAAGGGCATCCATGTAGACCAGCACCATTTGTTGAAGATGCTGTCCTTTTTCCATTGTACGGTTTTGGCTTCTTTGTCAAAAATTAAGTGACCATAGGTGTGTGGGTTCATTTCTGGGTCTTCAATTTGATTCCATTGATCCACTGGTCTGTTTCTATACCAGTACCATGATGTTTTTATTACTATTACTCTGTAGTACAGCTTGAAATCTGGGATGGTGATACCTCCAGATTTTTTTTTAATTGTACAGGATTGATTTAGCTATTCTGGGTTTTCTGTTAGTCCATATGAAGTTGAGAATTGTTTTTTCCAGGCATATAAAGAATTGTGTTGGTATTTTGATAGGAATTACATTGAATCTAAGTCCAAGTGGATCAAAGACCTCAATATAAAGCCCAACAACTAAATCTAATAGAAGAGAAAGTGGGGAAAAGCCTCGAATTCATTGTCACAGGTGACAACTTCCTGGACAGAACACCAGTAGCTCAGGCTCTAAGACAAATAATCAATAAATGGGACCTCATGAAACTGAGAAGCTTCTGTAACACAAAGGACACTGTCATTAGAACAAAATGGCAACCTACAGATTGGGAGAAGATCTTTATGAACCCACTTCCAACATAGGGCTAATATCCATAATTTATAAAGAACTCAAGAAATTAAACACCAAGAAACCAAATAATTCAATCAAAAAATGGGAAACAGAGATAAACTGAGAATTCACAAAGAAGGAATCTCTAATGCCAGTGAGACATTTGAAGAAATGCTCAATATCCTTAGTCATCAGAGAAATGCAACTCAAGATGACTCTGAGATTCCATCTCATACCTGTCAGAATGGCTAAGATCAAAAACTCAAATGACAGCACATGCTGGCAAAGGTTGTGAAAAAAGGGGAACACCCCTCCATTGCTGGTGGGAGTGTAAACTTGTACAACCACTATGGAAATCAGTCTGGTGATATCTTAGAAAACTTGGAATAGCCCTACCTGAAGACCCAGCCACACCACTTCTAGGTATCCACCCAAATGATTCCTCACCAAACCACAAGGACGTTTCCTCATCTATGTTCATAGCAGCCTTATTTGTAATAGCTAGAAACTTGAAACAACCAAGATGTCCCTCAACTGACGAATGGATAAAAAAAATTGTGGTACATTTATACAATGGAATACTACTCAGCTATCAGAAACAAGGAAATTATGCAATTTGCAGCCAAATGGATGGAACTAGAAAAGCTCATCCTGAGTGAGCTAACTCAGACTTAGAAAGATGCATCTACTCACTTATAATTGGTTTTTAGCCATATAGTACAGAATAACTATCCTACAAACAATACACCAAAAGAATCAGGAACACAGACTTTGTTACCTATTAATGGGGCAATTTTCCCTAGGGGTGCTACCATGTAGGCACACAGTGCAAGAGGAAGCACTTAGCTCTCATATGACTGTTGAACTGAGAGGAGCTGATATGTAGGGACACTCCACATCGGAGGAGTGGGATGGGTGGGAGAGGGAAGAGAGGGTGGGAGGGTGGAACCAGGAGGGGTGGAAAGAGGGCACCATGATGGAGATGTAACTTGAAGTAATAAATAAACATTAAAAAAAGAAAAAAGACTTATGTAATATAATAAATAGAAAAAAATAAGTAAGGGCTGGAGAGGCAGCTCAGTGGTTACGAGCTCTTACTGCTTTTCCAAAGCACCCACATCAAGAGGCTGATAACTGCTGGTAATGTTGGGTCCAGGAGATCTGATACCCTCTTTTGGTCTCTGTGGGTATCAGGAGCCTATACAAGGTGCAGACACTCACACATGTACATAATAAAATAAATAAAAAATGTTAATAGATTACAGACTGTGAAGAGAGGTACACAGAGGCTATTTTGGGGATGGGGTGGCTCATTGCCTCTTTCCTTCCTTTCCCCCTTACACAGTTCACTGATTTACATATTTACTCAATAAGCATCCTCTCTGGTATTGCAGAAATCAGTGGATGGGGGCTGCGTGACCCTCTAGCACTGTGGATGGCTGTGGTTGACAGTTCCAAAGTGGGAATCCTGAGCAAGTCTGGTCTGTTTGCAACTGCTGATAAGAGAGTTGCCCAGACTTAGACTCTCTTCAGTTGAGACACTACAGGCAATAAATTTTCCATTGATCATGGTCAGAGGCCCAGACAGTTGTCACCTGCTCACAGAGATGGGAGTATAGTGTCCTTGAAATCAAAGCAGGGCATAGCATCTCTGGATTTTTTTTTTTATCTTCTTGTATTTCTGCCTCAAATTGGATTTTCTAGTCTTTCTTCCTATGCAAAAGGTTCCTACCACATTCTGTCTACTGGAGAGTGAGATGTCTCATAGGGCCAAGATGATATATATATATATATATAGCAGCAGCTACATCAAAGAATTTGGAGAAAGCAAAAAACATTCCCTGGAGCAACTTTTATGCAGCACTATAAGACCAAGAGCCTCCAGAGTGTCCCCTGTGTCCCCAGATTCACAGTGACAGAACACTACCGTACAGTTCAGAGTGGCAAGAAACAGATTGTGAAGAGCTAAGCAGAGCATGTTTGGTTTCTTTGCTGGTGATAGATAGGTCACACACACACACACACACACACACACACACATATGGGGCAGAGGGAGCAGGGGAAAGGGGGAGGAGGGAGAGAAGGAGGGAGGGAGGCAGGGAGGGAAGGAGGGAGGGAGGCAGGGAGGGAAGGAGGGAGGGAAGGAGGGAGGGAAGGAGGGAGGGAGGCAGGGAGGGAGGGTGTGTGTGACTCTGGATAGGTTCTGCTTTAGTGCCTGGGTTGCCCTGGGTCAGCAGTTGGTATCAGGTAAGTTGTGTTCTATATGCTCATCGCCACTTGTCTAACTCCCTTAACCTTGCTTCCTTACAAAGAAAAACTGCTACACATTTCTCAATTACAGGGCTGAGTTTTGAGGACATGGATCAGTAGGTGGATTTTAAATCAGATCTACATCCTGGCACTTGTTTATCCTGAAATATAACACTGGCTGTCCTTTATTTATTGGACTTCCTGACTATCTAAGACATTTTAATTACAGTGCTATCATAGACTATATTAGATATGGTTCGTCTTCTGGTTAAAAATAGTGTGTTCAGTGCGGCCGACTTCAGAGCTGCTGCATCTGGGCAGATGACACTGTCAAAGCCATGTGAACCAGGAAAGAGAAACACATCTGCTGATCATTGCAACCCACTGTACAGCCCTTAGAGCTGCACTGCTCAAGTTAGAACAGTAGCGATGAGTCACACTGTCTCCCTTGGGCTTCAGAAAATGAGTGTGTTTAAGCAAGAAGGATTAGCACGTGAGGTTGTGCACCACAGCGAGGCTGCTGCAAGCATCTGACTCTGAAGGAGCTCAGGGCAGGGCACAGAAAGCAGGAATCTAGGCAAAAGCAGGGTTCCAGCTTGTTCCAAGAACTGCCACTCCCCAAAGCTGTTCTGTTATTCATTCACAGCCAAGGCTCCACAGGTTGGGCTCGGTTCCTGGGGGAACTTACTAGATGACCAACCCTAAAACACTAACAATTTATAGATCTGGAAAATGCATGTTCTGTCCATATGTGTAGTTATAGTTGTGCTTTGGGGCACACTCAAGATGCTTAGATCATGTACAAACATGCACTGATAAATCTCTGAAGAGAACACACTATCTGCCCTTTCCTTTTGAGATTAAATTAAGAGCAGCCTTTAAAATATCTGCTTTACAAACCAGGACTACCCACTTTGTATTTTCCCTTTGGTCATTTTTAACAATGGATTGCCTTGGACTAGTCTGTAGTGCTAACTTCAGATATAAAACCTCAACAATGGAAGAAATCAGGGGGACTACTCTTTAAAATAGCATCCACGACAGGGTTTCTTTTTAGATTAAAAAAACTACTAAGTGTTTACTATAAAAATAGTGTTGAAAACAGAAAAGTAGGAAGAGTAAATATATCACCCACAATCTTTCTATATCTGTCTTTTTATCTGGGTATCGACAGTTAAGATTAAATTATATGTATGTATATGTGCATATGAAATAATTGGCAAATTTTCATTTCATGTATTATAACCATTTTCTCAGATTAGTGAATATCTGAAATATACCTATTTATAGCTAGATGATATTGCATCATATGAATATACATTGTTTAAGATAGACCCCAAATACATATTATTCTACTATACACTCCCATCACGATGATCTCCCTCTCCACAGACCAACCCACAAGCAATGGGACCAACCCACAATAGATGAATGAAATGTTTTAAGTCACCCACTAATATAAATCTCACAACCATGAATGCCTTTGTGTGAAGAACCACCTTTGCATTCTTGGCTATGTGTATTAATTATTTAATATACTATTGAACTTAATTTTCTAGCACTATATTTTATTTGCAATGTCTACATCTGCTGATGGGATATTCTTAGAGCCCACAAGGAATGCTGCACACAAAATGACTAAGGTTCCATGTCAAGGAGAGAGCCGTCTTGGAGAAGGCAATTGAAACCGATGGCATTAGATTCTACAGGGAAGCAGTCTTAGTACCACGTGCATTAATATTGTGTTTGATGCAGGTCTCTGAAGAATGCAAAACCAAAGTTATTCGATTGGCATTGGGATTAGAACACCTGTTCCATTATTGTGTGCAAACTCCTGCTATAAATAGCCTGCCAGAACCCATCTGCATGGGATGCAGGAAAGTAGGAAATGTGCAAAGTAAAGACCAAAATAGTTCTGCGATCCATCTGGTGCACCCTTTCCATGGAGCCCCAAACAGATGGTCCAAATTCCTAAGATATACCTGCCTAATGCCATTGTCAGAGAGGGAGGGGTAGGAGTTCCTTCAGCAAATGGCCTGTCCAAAGAGAAAAATAAAATAAAAGGAAAGCCAGTCACTAGTTACTTGAACATCTGACATGCTCCACACATGATTGTGGAACCCAAGAATACAATCATGAAGGTGAGAGACAAGCTCCCCAAGCCTGTGAGCTATTGATCTCCCTTTTCATTTTGCCCATTTTTCCTTCTCCCTGATCTCCTGGCTCTTCTCTGTCTCCTAGTCATACTTCCCAGACAAAGTGGCCTGCCTTTCACTGTACTGGGGCTTGAGTAAGTGTCCGCCAAGGCCCAACTGTTAAAACCCTATGACACTATTAAGAAGTAGTGGAACTAGTAGCAGGAGGAATCCAATGGGAGGATGTTGTGTCACAGGGGGTGTGCCCTTGAAGGCATGTTGGACCCCAGTGGGAGGAAGGTAAGTTATTGGGGTGCCCTTGAAGGGCATGTTGCAGCCCAGGTCCTGCCTCTCTTTTCTTCTTAGCTTTGCTCCACCATGTGGTCCTCACCACAGACTCCAAAGCAAATGGGCCAACCAACAACGAACTGAAACCTCTGAATCCCTGAGCCAAAATAAATCTATCTTTCTTATGAGTTGATGGACTCAGACCATCTGTCACGGTAATACAAAGCTGCCTGACACATACTGATTTTTTTCCCTAGGCCAGTCTACAACCCTCCTGGTCAAATTTCACTAGTCTGCAGTGTCTTCAGCTTGATTATTCATCCATTAGACTTGTTGGACAGTTTTGTAAGTCACAGTTATGACCTGCACATCTCTGAGCCCTCTAGGCACCCCCATGGTCTGCAAAACATGTGCAGTACTCAGCAAGAGCCAGTGAAAGATTTCATCTGCTCAGAAGAGGCCCAATCTTCTCTGGAACTCTCTAGAAATTGGCATTGTTTTCTCTCCCAGATCCCTTCCCAGAAGGTTAGGAAATCTAATAAAACTCTCCTCAGGAGGTCTGGGGGAGGATAGAATGTGTGTCACTTCAGGTTTTAGGTGGGCACTACAGCATACAGGCAGTTCATTAAACACAGAAGGGCTCTTTCATTCTTGTGACTCTCATGGCATTTGTTAACTTTGAGTGCTGGGATGGAGATATATAGAGATAGACAGATGGAAATATATAGATAAGCTGGTAGATAGAGATGGATAGAGGACAGAGGAAGTGAAAACTAGCAGGGGATACCATGCATCATGGTGAAGAGATGAAGGGTGAAGAAAAGCAAGACTGGTTACAGCTCAAAGAACCAAAGCATGGGGTGATCCACCTAGAGGGGGGAGTCGTCAGGGGACTCAGGAATTAACACTTTCCTTAGACATTGGCGGGGCTGAGAAGGGTTCTGTTTTTGTTGTTTTCTTTAATTATTAATTTTATAAACACTTAAAACTTAAAAGAATTGTATTACATTTATTTATTTGTTTTTTTTATTATTATTCTATATATTTATATGTACACCTGCAGGTCACAGTGCGTGTGTGGGTGTCAGAAGGAAACCCGGCTAGAATCACTTGACTCCTTCTAGCATGTTGGTTCCAGGAATTGATACGAGGTCTTCATGCTTGGGGGGGGGGGGTGCCTTTACCCACTGAGCCATCTCAACAGCCCTAAAATCTTTTTAAAGCAAGAATTCCTCATTTTCAGTGCTTGTAACAAGAGATGCTAAAGAAGGCAGGATGGTCTGTGAGTGCTTTTGGCTAAGGGAAATGCAGACATAGGCCCATATGCACAGAGATTCCAGCCACAGACACAGCAAACTAGCCAGTGGTGTGGGGCATGCTTTCCCACCCAGTTCCAGCTCTGGATATGTCTGAGCATGTGTCCTACAGCAATGTTGTTGTGGGTGTATATGATCCCTGCAGAAACTGAGCAAGCCAGCTCCTTCTGGCAGCTGGAGACTTGGGGTTCTTGCGAGGAAGATTTGGAGAACAGATGTGAAAGACAGAGGACTCTCATTGACTCGCTGCCTATGTTCTGCCCTGCAGATACTGTAGTTTTACAAAGGCTCTGGAGGGAAGAGGAAGCCCCTGCCTGCCCTCTCAGCAGTTAAAAAAAAAAGGAAGACAGAGCAGGGACCTGGTCCAGCATCTCTGGGCTTCCTGGCTGGCCATGACTTATGAGGACACAAGCCAGGTAACTGAGAACAAAGCTGACTCTGTGTGTGGTCCTTAATCCAACTACTGTCAGTGCCAAGAATAACTTTTTCGAGAAGAAAAGTTACCTGCTCCCTAAATTGCAAGAAATATCCAGTTGTTTGTCTTCTAGACAATGCCAGATGTGGGACTGGCTTTCCTGTTTCTTAGACCTCTTTCCATGAAATTCATCTCTACATATTCAGTGCTGTACATGGTAGGTTGAAGAGATGGGAAAGTGTGAAAAAGCAACTACACTCAGCAGCTCCCAGGCAATGCTTGTTCCTAGGAAACTGTCTAGGCAGCCTTTGGATCCATGGAAAGTTCTTCCTTAACGAGTGGAGTCTCCCTTAATTCCCTCTTCCCTGTCCACAGGATTAATAGGAGCTAGGTCTCGATATCAAAAGACTACGGGACCACATGAGGCAGTGAGATCAGCACAAAACAGGTATTAAATATGATCCATTGGTGACATGGACAGAATACATCAGACTCCATTTCCATCCAGCTCCTCATGGAAGCTATTTCAATGGCTTTATTGTGGAGAATCACCACAAGTGTCAATCCTGCTATTTCACCTTGAAATTAACAAGGCTTACTGGAAACTGCCTCTACTCACCTGTCAAAACTGTAGCTATGGAGTACAGAGCCCTTCACAGGTGGAAAGACTGTGATGTCAGAGCCAGGCCCCTCAGCTTGGCAAAGACTGAACTCCCATGTTGGGGCTAAATATATCCTTAAAGAAAATGACTCAGCTATTTCTTTGGCAAGGAGCAGTTGGCTGGGTTCTTAATACATATAGGAGTGTGTATAGATCATAGTAAAGCAGTCTTTTCTCACTCAGAGATGAGCCTGCCAGGAGTGTGATTCTGTGAGCACTAGCATGGAAGAAGGCTCTGATCTATGTCCTGTGGTCTGTTCCACATGAGTGTTTGAGTGACTGTCCCACGAGCTTTAGATGCTCGGCCCCTGTGGAATATGTAGACCCAGATGAGGCCATCTGAGATTGATTCTGTGGCTTCCCATCAATTCCCAGCTGTGGGTAGCTCATCTGCCCATGGAACATATGTCTTACAAGAACAGCAAACTTGAATGAAGATGTGTGGATTCAGGGCTAAGTGTATTCCTTCCAGTGTCTCATTCCTCATGTGGCCCTCCAAGGAGCCAGGCACTTCTATTGCCATCTTTGTAGATGGGAGAAATATAGCCCTGGGTGGGGAAGGAATGATGCCTTGTTGAAGTTACCCAAAGAGTAGATGTCATTGTAAGGATTTACGTCTGGTATTCCAGACCCTGTTCTCCCTATGACAGACATATGCACAGGCCCAGCCTCACAGTGCTTCTGAAGCTTTTGTTGATGACAAAGAACAAACTGATACCCATGTTGGGACAAGCACAAAAAGATGGCTGGAGGACACTAAGGAGGGAAGGAGCCTGTGGCACCCCACACTGAGCTCAGCTTAGCTCCCTTCTGCATTCAAGTCCAGCCCCAGACACAAGATAACCATAGCTCTCCATAAACAAGAGATCAACAAGTCTCTGGAAGAAGGTTTACTCCATATAAACACAATGGAAGCACAAGTTCCCCAAATGTAGGGGAGGAGAGTGTGGGAATAAGGTGGGAGGATACCAGCTGGCTCAGGAGAGGCAGGAGGAGGCAATTCCCCCTGGACACCTCTCTCTTCCCTGGACCTTGGATGCCCTCGTTGGACCCTTGCCCTGCAGTCTGCCCTTCACCTCCTGTTTTCATCCTCCATTTTAACCTAGAGTCTTTCTGAAGCAAAAATGGCAAAGAGGGAAATTATCTTCCTGGTTCAGTTTAAAAATATCGTTGAAACTGCAGTCAGTGGGAACATCTACAGTGCCAGGCAGTCAGTGGGAACATCTACAGTATCATGCAGCCCTGAGAACATCTACAGTTCCCAGTGCCATGAAGTCATTGGGAGCACAACAGTGCTGTGAAATCAGAGTGAACATAAACACTGCCATGGAATCAGTGGGAACATCTACACTGTCATGCAGTCAGTGGGAACATCTATAGTACCATGAAGTTGGTGGGTATATCTAAGGTGTCATAAAGTCACTGGGACATCTACAGTGCCATGAGTCAGTGGGAACATCTATATTGCCATGAAGTCATTGGGAACATCTATATTGC
>CAJQZJ010032773.1:5180402-5200248 GCA_907164525.1 Lophiomys imhausi
TGGGAACATCTACAGTGCCATCCAGTTCGTGGGAACATCTACAGTGCTGTGAAGTGAGTGGGAACATCTACAGTGCTGTGTAGACAGTAGAAACATCTACAGTGCCGTGAACTCGGTGGGAACATCCATAGTGCTTCTCAGTCAATTGGAACAACTATAGTGCCAGTAAGTCACTGGGAGCATCTACAGTGCTGTGAAGTCAGTGGGTGCATCTACACTGCCATTCAATCTGTGGGAACATCTACTGTGACTTGTAGTCAGTTGGAATATCTACAGTGCCATGCAGTCAGTGGGAATATCTACAGTGCCATGCAGTCAGTGGGAACATCTACAGTGCCATGCACTCAGTGGCATAACGACAGTGCCATACAGTCAGTGGGAGTATCTACAGTGCCGTGCAGGCAGTGGGAATATCCACATTGCCATGCAGTCAGTGGAAAATTCATGAAGGTTGCCTGATAGGACTTCATACTATCCAAAGATGCCTTCAATGGGTATAAATGCCACACCAACTGGAGTTCACTACTACAGCTTAAGATGTATGCACCAAGCTCAAGGACAAAATGAGGTGACTTGGTGTGCATATTTACATGGGGAGTTGAACTGAGTTGGAGTTTGAGGTGAGGGAGTATGCTAGCAAACCCTGGTTTTGTTTGTTTGAAATGTGATATTCAAATACTTCTCTTGGTTTTATTCTTCTTAGGTCCTTAGGTTGAGAACTGCAGCTAAGAGAGCAGATACAGCTCTGTACTCACAGTGAGATGGCCTTGGTTTTCAGAATCTACTAGATATGTAGAAGAGCTCAGGGGCTAGCAAAACCCCTCCTAGGAAATTCCAGCTATCCAAAGAGCAGAAGTGCCCTTGCTGGTGAGATCAGCTCACACTGTCTAGAACAAGAAGACAACCATGGAGATAATGAGCAGAGAATGACAGGAAGACTAAGTTAGCCTGGAGAGGAGCCTCTTGGGGGCGGGACACAGTGAGCTCATAATTTGTTAGCTCCGCAAGCTCCAGGGGCATCATGCCTGTGCTTCTTACTCTTCTGTTGCTGTGATAAAACACCCTGGCCAAAACCAATTTAGGGAAAAAGGGTTGATTCCAGCTTCCAAGGGGTACCAAAGGGTTCCAGTGGGTTGCGGTGTGGGAGGCCTGGTAACAGAAGCCAGAAGTAGACAAGTTACATTTTATCCACATACGGAAAGCAAAGAAAGAACAGGAAATGGGGCAAGATTATAAAACCTCAAAGCCTACCTCCAGTGATATGCTTCCTCCAGGAATGCTCTGCCTCCTAAAGGCTCCATAACCTCCCCCAAACAGCACCACCAACTGGAGACCACCATACCAATATGTGAGCCTATGGGGTCATTTCTCAGGGAAGCCACCACAATGCCAAACTCCTAAGAATCTTTGGGAACCTGCCTCTCCCCAGATACAGTGAGTTCTTGCTGCTTTCTGAAAGGAAAAAAGTGTGGGGGCGGGGAAGGGTGGAGATTGGGAAAAGCATTTCCCCTGTGACTTCCTGCTTAGGTCTTTCTTGTACCCTTATAAGAACTTGCCTCCCTGAACCCTACAGGAAGGAGAATCACTGCACTGTGTGAGAAAGACTATTTATAAAGGGAGCAAATTTGTCATTCAGGAAGCTCATAATTTCATATTCTGGAATTTTGCTTTATGACATTTTCTTTCTAGGATCATTTTATTTTCCTAAATATTTTTGAGCAACTTTAGTCGGTAGTATATGATGTCTTTAAATTATTCTTAGAAGAAAGAACATCACTGGATCATATCTCCAGTTTTATCTTTTATGATGTCTGCAAAGTTTTCTTCATAGGGGAGTCACATGTATTTCTCCAAAACAGAATTTTTCCAAGGGATATTCTATTTCATGAATTATTTACTTCATCCAAAAACAGGATTCAGGACACTAGGTACTTGGTTGTGAGCCAGGTATTCTGTGTCCCTGGCTCAGGAAAGCTTACAGTCTAAGCTTATTGCTAAGTAGTACTCAGTAATCCCAGTAAACAAGGTAAGTGTGGGGTGTTTGTGGAGCAGACAGGCAGAAGCAGTTCTGTAGTCTGAGGGTCTATGAAGTCTTTCCACTGTCATAATGTGTCTGGTGACAAATTGATTCATAGGTGGGAGAAGGAAGGTCTAAGCCAAACACTGCTGTTTGCTCATCCCTTGTTTTTTTTTTTTTTTTTTTTTTTTTTTTGATAAGTAACCCCAGTACATAAGAATGTTGCTGGTTTTTTATAAAACTTTCTTTTATGTGGACCTTGATGGAAATTAATGCATTAATTCTAATAAGTTTTTACTGAATCTCTAGGGTTTTATAGGTTAACATATTATATGAAAATCTAATCTTTTAAAGCCTACATATAACTTTCATTTTTGTCTAACATCTTCAGACAAAAACAGCAACAACTATAAGGAGGTTAGGAAGAAGGTTAAGAAGAGAGGTGGCTAGGTTAGTGACATACTTGCCGCACAAGCACAAGGTTGGGCATTCAGAACCCAGTCGCCATGTAAAAAGCCAGGCATGGTTTCAAGCCCTACAATCCCAACACAGGGGAGGTAGGCACAGAAAGTTCCCTGGGGCTTCCTGGCCAGCCAGTCTAGCCAAGTCAGCAAGTCCCAAGTCCCAGTGAGAAGCCCTGCCTCAAAAAACTAAGATTGGACCAGTGAATAAGACAGATAGTTCCAGCCAGGAGGTGGTGGTGCACACCTTTAATCACAGCACGCAGGAGGCAGAGGCAGGAGGATCTCTGTGAGCTCAAGGCCAGTCTGGTCTACAGAGTGAGTTCCAGGACAGTCAAGACTACATAGAGAAACCCTGTCTTGAAAAAGCAAAAAATAAAGTAAAATGGCACAGTGGGTAAGGGTGCCTGCTGCCAAGTCTGATGGCTTGTGGTAGATTCCCAGAACCCATAAGGTAGAAGGAAAAAACCAACTCCCACAAGTTATCCTCTGACCTCCCAAGCATGCAGTGGTACTCTTGAATGTGTACACACACACACACACACACACACACACACACACACACACACACACAATTTATGCTAGATAATCTGATATTTCCTTCTTTGTGCCCTGAATGCAATGCAATTAGTCAAACCTCATATATTACCCACGAGTTCTAGTAGACCATGATACAGTAAACAGATCTTTGTTCTTCATACTTCTAGCTTTTGAAAGAAAGAAAGAAAGAAAGAAAGAGAAAGGAAAAAAAGTCTGTAACATTACAGGAGTTAAATAAACTGAGTCCTTCCTCTCCTTTTAGGGGAGGAATCCATGACAGCAGAATCCGAGCAGGGCCATCCTCCTGAGCACCACAGGAAGATCCTTTTAATTGTCAGTTGTGGCCTGTAAAATGTCTTTCAGTAGTAGATTCACGAAAAGGCAAAATGGCTCTAAGCACAATAAAGGCTGGAGCTAATGATATGTAAGAGGCAAGAACAAAGCATTCTAAAAAGGATGATCTTTCCTTTATCCAAGAGTCTCCAAGGTGAGGGAAACCTTCCCACGGGACCCCGTGATCCCGATCTGTGCTCCCTTCTGAGATAACGCAGCCAGCAGGCAGCCACACCACAGGATGCCATCTGTTCCTCGCTGGTCCCTCAGAGCTTCTACTGGGCAGCATCTAGTCCCTTTTCTAATGTACGCAGTAAATCACACATGGGATCAGGGCGAGCCCTTGAGTTCCTGTGAGAAGGTACGGGGTCTCTACAAGAATGGTGAAGATGTGGGACAAAGGACTTGGAACATCCATGCATGAGGGTATCAAGGGGTGAAAGGGTAGACATGGAAAAACATCTGTGCCACATTTCCTTTTCCAGGGCTCAGGTTTTGAAGGCCCTTCCCTTGATGGGTAGGTTTGCTGACCAAATTTGTGAAGTGCCATTCTCTGGCCTCCCACACTGCTTGATTTCTGAGAACTTGTTGATCCTTCAAGGAAGGCCTTCATTTACCTCCTTGGTGCTCCTTGCGTCTTGTCTGAAAGGTAATGAAGCAAGGTAGCTCTACCCATGAGGCCTGGCTGCACAATTCCCAGATGGAGATGGTCTTTATGGTAGAAAAATAAGGGTCCCTGCTGTAATCCAGCCACATGAGCCATGAGTGTTTCAAAAAGTAAATGATATGGGAGGGGGCCCTAGAAGCAACCAGAACTCTGGCCCCTGAATGGGGCCTACGGCGGTTACTTTTCTGTTAAATTACAAAGCTTCAGAAAGGAAGGGATTACTTGGCTCACAGTTAGAGGGTACATAGTCCATCTCGGTGAGAAAGTCAAGGGAGCAGGAGCTTGAAGCACATAGTCACATGGCCTCTGTAGCCAGGAAGAAGAGAACAGTGAACGTGCTCAGCTAGTCCCTTCCCTCTTACATAATCTAGGACCTAAACAAAGAGACTATGTCACCCTCCTTTAGGGAGGGTCTTCCCACCTCAACTAACCTCATAATCCCTTACAGCCACAGTCAGAGGCTAACCTAACCTAAATAATCCCTCATGTGTATCCCTGAAAGCTTGCCTCCCAGTTGATTCTAGACCTTGTCAAGTTAACAATCAATATTAACCATCCCAACACCCATGATCGATAATCAAACTATTCTGGAGAAGTCAGCCATCCTCAAGTCAGTTCTGTAACCTACTGACACCATCTGAGACAGAAAGGTTGAGAAGTAACATATCTTACCTATCTCTGCAAGTCCTCTCAGTAATATTATAGAGGTGGGCATCTGGGGTTCCATTGTTACCAAAGAAAAGACAGAGACTCAAAATGACTGTAGCAGGATCTGTCAGTCCCCAACCCAACCATCTGTGCTATGTCCATCTCTCTAATAAAACTCAGATTTCTCTTGGTATCTAGACTCCTCTGTGTGATTGTGTACTTCAAGAGTCCTGTGACCAGCCCAGCAGGGAGAAGGGAAACACTGTGGTGCATGTGAGTCCTTGGCTAGATTGGTTAAGAAATAAACAAGTGATAGATTTCTAGAAAATGAGAAATGTTATGGTTTCATCAAAAAAGTTTCCAGAAAACATTTTCTTTCTGATAAAAGAAACAAACCTTTTACTCCCGATGGACATTGTTAAGTCTGCATGGGATTTTTGAAATCCAGGCAGCCAGTTTTCAATCATGGGCTTCCTAGGTTATAAGTCCCAGCTAACTCACTGAGGAAAGTAGACAGAAACATTAGGAAGGATGGAGACTTTCGGTGAGCTGCTGAACTCAGCCCCTCTGGGGTTATTTCAAATCACGGCTTTTTAATATAGGACATAAACCACAATCTTGTTTATTTGGTGACGGGGTGGGATATCTCTTTATTTTATTGCAGCATCAGACATCCAGGGGAGGAAGGTCACTCGCCTGGCATTGACCAGGTGGGGAGTTGTAAGTGTAGAGAAAATTTAGGTTCTCGCCTAGAGATGGTGGCACACACCTTGAACCCCAGCCCTCGGGAGGCAGAGGCAAGCAGATCTCCAGGCCAGTCTGCTCTACAGAGTGAGTTCCAGGACACCTAGGGCTACACACATTTTAAAAGAAAAATTCAAGTTCTGTGAAATTAATGCCATCTTACATTCTCCTCTGCCTCAGTGGATAACAAAGTGAAAGGAACTTCACAGGCTTCACTGGGTGCCTTCCTCACAGAAGGACCTCTCCGTTAGGAGCTGTCAACTACCTAGTACTAAGAAAAAAATAATTGTTTTAAAATCTCTGTGATAACAATTTTTTGAAGAATATAAAAGAATCTCCTTTCTCCTCAGTATTTTTCCTCTCCAAAACATCCCAAGTGATTCTTATTCTGCCCACAGTGTCAAGATAACAGGATTTAATTACCAAATTTATATACCACCAGCACGACATGAATGCATTGGCCTGAAAGAAAATGAATGCAGCTATTTAAAAAGAGAGAGAGAAAGAGAGAGAGAGAGAGAGAGAGAGAGAGAAAGAGAAGCAAAGCTGCATCAATATGGTGACAGAGGACACTGAGATGACAGTTTTTGTTTTTTTTTGCTTTATCTCCTTGCAGGAAGAAGTTAAGCTATTTCAAAGAGATTATTGGGTTTTAATGATCCAGGGCATTAAAAGACATCCTCTCAGCAATACTGACACTGTACCTCAAGTATAGGGGTAATACTCTAAGAAACAACAGACTGGCTTTTCCCTACTCTTTCCTACTGACCCCATCGAGGACCCCATCAAGTCTATTCTCTACTTGGTGTGGGCCATTGGTTAGGGAGTTCAGGGCATGCTGTTCTGTCCTCCTGCCAGTCCAGAGAGATCCTTCAAAGCTAGGACTCAGCAGCAGCTTCCAGTCTCTCTAGTGGGCACCAGCATGGGTATGGAACAGTGCCTTGAGATCCAGGCACAGAAGAGAAAAGAGAAATGAGCAAAGTAAAAATTTAGACATGTAAAAATAGCTTAGTCAGCATCCCCACCATACCCTGCACCTGACAACCAGAACTCTGTGACATCACTCGGTCAAGAGAGCCAGACACAGCACTAGAACCCCATGATGCCCACTGGGCAGTATATAAGCAGAGACCAAGATCAATGCTCTGCTCTGCACATCTGGAGAGAGGCCACCTTGATCCTGCCCTGCAGCTGGAGAGTCTTCCCCAGGATCCTGACCCTTAATTCAGAGACTTCTGTTAGAGACTGGACCTCACCTTCAACTAAGATGTGTCGCACAGGTGAGCTGCCTTGGAAAGATGGGCTTAGGACTGCCATTAGGAGAGTATGAGCCTTGTGTGATGAGAAGGTGTATATAATAAAAATTATAACTCTTGTTACATTGACTCCTTGTGTCTACCTTCTTGCTCACAACAAAGAGAATGGGAACTTGGGAGAAAAGGTGAGAAAACCAAGCAAAGGGACCTTCCACCAACAATGCCTCATGGCTGCCCTAGCCCTCTGAGGCCTCACGCTGCCTTCATCCCCGTTAGATCCAAGTTCCAAGAATCAGGATTTTCACTCTGAAGAGCTGATGAGCTTTTAGAGATCAGGTGGGGAAAGTGAGTCCCTAGCTCTGATGATCTACAGAGAACACAGATCTTAGCCAGAGAGGTGCCTCAGTGTTTTTAGACTGAACTGTCACAGATCATTCCTTTTGAAGAAGCAATACATGATATATGTATGTACGTGTGCCAGTGTACTGGAAATCCAATCTAGGCACTAAGCACACATGCTACCCCTGAGCTAGACTCTCAGAGATGATCTGTAATTTCTAAGTTTGGAGATTAGGATCAAGGCAACATCTTCATTTTATGAAGACTAAGGACCAGATAGATACAGAGAAGTTAAGGTTGGGAGGCAGTGGAAGAGACAAATGAAGCCAAACCAAGTCTCCCCTCCCTGGCTGCTCCTGATTCCTTGAGGAGAATGTCAGTCAGCCCTGGAAGGGACTTACTTTGAACATCCAGCCTCCAGACCAGCAACCATGCTAGTCAGTCCTTTGCCCTGCTCAGGCATGAATAAATGACTCCCTCTTCCCAGGTTGGGATTCCTCTTACATCTTTAAAGATTTTCTCTGCATTACAAATCAAGTCCAAACTGAGTGTCCACATAACCACAAGGTCCTGATGTCATACACGAAAGTTTCACTCTGGAGATGTTTCCGTGGAAACATAAAGAAAATAACAACTTGGTTAACCATCTTCCTAATAACCATTTTGATGCATAGCTGAGTTTTGCAGTTCTGAGTACATTGTTTGGATACAGCTTCAGAGGTCATGACCATTTGGGTCAATTTCACTGATTCACATGGATGGGGCCTTGATTCTTTGTCCTCCTGGGACACTTCTGGGTCATGCAGCTCAGAGGGTCCACCCAGAGTCTTGATCTTCTTGGAGTTCAGAACGCCAGCATCTGAGGTGTTGTATGTGCTCAGCCCAGGGCAGACCGGAGGCATAGCAGCTGTAAGTAGGCTGCAGGATAATAGTGTGGAATGAGGTGGAATATAGTTTGGAGGCCATACATAAGGAGATGTGCTCTTGTCCTGAAGGCAACGAGCACATCCTGGCTCACAGGTGGAGGGAGGGTAAGGTAACTGCTGGAGAAATGAGACATGCCTGTAGACGAGGAAGCTGGGGAGTACTACAGGTACTAGATCCATGGACACCTAGAGAAATAAACTATTGTTTGCTATGTCACTGCTATTTGGAACTTTACAGCCTCCAAAGATCCATGTAGTGGATGAAGGCTTCACACCCAGCTTGATGCTACTGGGAGACAGGAGAAAACTTTAAAAGGTGAGGCCTGGGGCTCAAGAGATGAGTCATCTATTAAGAGTACTAACTGTTCTCACAGAGGACCTGAGCTGGAATCCCAACACCCACTTACGTCCAAGGACTCTCTACAGCCTGTAACAGCCAGCTCCAAGGGATCCAATACCACCTTCTGGCTTCTTCAGGCATCTGAACACGTGTCTGCCTACTGACCAACAAATGTGCACATAAAATTTAAAAATAATTTACGTCTTTATAGAAGAGAATAAGTTGGGGCTTGGTTGGAGGTCCTTAAGTTACTGAAGCATTCCTTGAAAAGGCGTGTGGAGGGTGGAAAGATGACCCAGTGGCTAAGAGCACTTGTTCTGACAGGGGATCTGGGTTCGGTTCCCAGATAGCTGCTAATAACAATCACCCATAACTCCAGTGCCAGAGAATACAGTCACTTCTTCTGATAAGAGGCATGCACATGCTACACATGCATGCATTCATGTAGGTAAGCACTCATACACAGAAAATAAACATTTTTACATCTAAAAATAAAAAATAAATAAATAACATTTTAGGACCCTGGTCTATTCTTCCCTTGTTCTTATTATAGCCATACGAATGAAATAAACTGCTTGCCCACTGCCCATTTCTTACCATGATGGGTTGCCTCCCCCACAGTCCTGAAGCAACAGGATCCATCATCCACAGCCTCAAGTCTCCAAAACGGTGAGCCCAAACAAGTTTTGTTTGTTCACATGCTGATTGTCTCAGGTATTTTGTTACAGTACTGGAGAGCTGACTAATGGGATTAGTAAGGACACATCCCTAAATCGTATTTGCCATGCAGATACAGAAACAGTCCAATCCTCAAAGAAGTTATATAGTGAGCCCTCAGCTATAACAGAAGAAAAAGAAAAGAACCCCAGTTGTAGGAGGAAAAAAATTCCTTTTAGAGAAGTTACCCATCTCATCCCAGTCCTTTCACCTGTAACTAAAGCTGTCAGGGACAAACTGCAGTCTCCCCAGGCATCAGGCCTCACAGCTAAGAAATGGGGTTGATAACACCCTCTTGGAATGGAAGGAAGCCTGTGTTTAAGGCACTCAGCCTTATGTCTGGCAGCTTAAACATATGGTGGCTATTTCAGCATTGATTTGTCCTTCACAGCTCTCAGAAGCACTCTGGACCTGGCAGAGGCTGGAGTAGAAAGCTAGAAAGCTCCAGAGGGACATCCTTCCACGCCATCAGTATCCCAGTAGAGACCACTTTGGTGGCTTCACCAGGTTGTGGGGCAAGAGCAAGGTTTGGTATGAGTAGTTTGGAAACAAAAGACTGGGGAAGGGAACATTACACAGAAATCATGGCTGGGACTCAGAGCAAAGATGAGCTACAGTCTCTGCTGTCCCAGAGGATAGTTTGAGTCCACCTAAGTTGGGAGCCTGGAGCAGCCCCAGGAAGTCTACCTCTTTAAAGAAGGCAGGTCAGGAGCAGAAGTGCTTCCCAGAAAGGCTTTGCACTCCCTTCTCAAAAGTTCTTCTGTGCAGTTATAATGGGGGGTTAGTTGGGAGAGTGAGAGTGAGTTAGTTGGGGAAACGTTCAAGTCCTAGCCAGATGACCGAATGCTGAGAGGCACTAGCATTAGACAAGGCTAGGACCAGGAAGCCCACACCTGAATGTGAATATTTACAGCTTAGCCAAGCTCAGTGTTCAGGGCTTAACATACAACAGCTGACTTCAGCCCCCAGCCCCAACACAAAGAAGACACTGCTTATAACTCCATTTTTCAGAAAAGAAAACTGATGCTCATGGATCAGCAGTCAGCCATGGTCTCAATCCTTGTCTGTAACAAAATGCCTGGTGCTAAGTAGTTTATAAAGAAAAGAGGTTAATTTAGCTCACAGGACTGAGAGTCCAAGGTGAGGTAGCTTCCCCGGGTCACCTCTAGTGAGAACCTCTGGCTAATATAACACATCATAGAAGACAGCATCACATGGTGAAAGAACATATGTGAGATTAGTTATGTTCTTCAGAATTTGTTCTCAGAGTAGCTGATCCACTAGAGACCCAGACCACTCTAGGACACTAGGATTAGTCCTTCCACAAGAGTAGTCATGACCTCATCACTTTTCACTGGGCCTGCCACTTAGTGGTCCCTTACCTTTCAATACCCTCGGACCAAGGTTCTAGCATATGAACCTTTAAGGGACACACCCGGACTGCACCCAAACCACAGCAGTCCCTCACCCAGAGCTGCTCAGTCCTTAGACTACTGATCCAGAATCCTAATCCTGGCAATGCCCCTGAACCTGTGAGCTAACCACTGTTCTGCATTCTCCAGCTACTCTTTAATGCTTGCCCTGGGGCTTCTTGTCCTGGCCTCTAGTGCCAATAATGGGAGCATGGAGACCTAAGAAGCCAGTGGGTGCTGGCACAAGCAGGGTGGTGGGTTGAGGAACAGAGCATAGTCTCTCGACCATGACATCAGATACTGACTGGAAGTGACTCAGGATAGCTGGTTGCTTTACCTGTCTGTTGCTTTCTGTGTGTAACAGACACTGGATCTCTTCAGCACCTGCTGACTGAATTTCTTGTGTGTCTTCCCTGTGTATCCAGCCTCTCTCTCGGTGAAGTTAGGCCACCTACTCTCTAAGTCCCCGGTTTCTGGTCCTCAGCTGCCCTTCTCTAGCCTAGCGGGGGTGTCTTCTTCCTCCTCCTCCCCTTCCATATAGGGATCTGAGTCACTGACAGCGAGTGGGTGAGAAGAAACAGAGAAAGCAAAATCAAATAAATAATAAATAAATAAAACCTCCGAAGGCAGTAACAATTAATATTTAACTTGAAATTTCCTGGGAACAGATAGTGCAAGCTATTCATGTGCAAATTGTATGCAAATCCTATGCAAACATTCTCCACACTGGCCCTGTTGTTATTCTGTAAACCTGCTGGGCAGCTCTGAGGGCAGCTGGAGAGCCCTCACACCCTAAACCTGCTCCAGGTGCATAGGACCCCCAAACAGGACTGGGCTGGGATTCCGGTGACATCATTCAGGGGACACCAGCTGGCCCCAGAATCCTCACGCCAAAGAATCCCTTCCAATTCTTAAGGTCTCCTGTCTTCAGCCTAGCACAGAGTTCCTAGCCCCACATCCCTGTTCCCTTGCCCCTCCCCAGAATTCCTGCCTGAGGGTGGCCCTTGGCCTCCTGATGACTAAGTTCACTTCTCAAATCAGCTTAACGTATAAAGGGCTTCCACCACTGACCCGGAAGGTGCTCTGTCTACTGGCCTTCCTGTCCTATCCTTCCCACTGACCACCCTTCTCAAACCCAGGGTGAGGCATAAACTGTGTTGGCCAAGGTCAGCCTTACCAGATACATGATAGGCAGAGAGCATGGATTTCTCTGGAAGATGAGGACAAGCCCCTCCTGGGCTTCCCGTTCTCTCTATGGCAGGAAAACAATTCAGTCCCCCACTTCTCCACAGGTTACTCCCAAGTCGAGAGGAACTGGGAACTCTCTGACCCCTTAATTCAGGCCTGACCCCTACACCTGAAGGCAGAGCTGTGCTCTGTGCCTCTCTCTTCTTCAGAATTGGGAGCTTCCTGGAAGGAAGTTGACTTCAGGCCCAAGTTCCCCACCATGCCTGGACATGTATCTCCCAGAGGGCGGGAAGCTTCAGTGGTGGTACCTATTCGTCCTGAAGCATCTTTCTGTGTCGCACCCAGCATCTGCCACAGCTGACCATACAGGGAGAAGACACTGCAGAGGTCAGAACAGCCGGCCTGTTCAGCACCACCCCAGTAGCAACTGCCCTCCATGATAAGTGGGACATGGGACAGTTGTCCAGAGAATCAAATGGTTTATGCATTGACCCTTTCTGGAGTCCTGGAGCCTGAGGAATGTGTTCCCAGGGGAAGGCAGGGGATACCCCATGCCATCATGCCATCAGTTTGTCCAGATCAGCTGGGAAGGGTTGATGGAGAGTGGGAATTGTCTTGTTTATGTGTCCTGCAAGACTTCTAAGTTCTGAGGTTGCTCCACAAGAAACTGAGGACCATGTGAGTTAAGAAACTCAGTTGGGTGGCATGGTAACCGAGGAGGGGGAGCAGCGGAGAGCTTGTGTATGAAGGCAATTCTTTAAGAAAACTGTCTGAACATGGGAATTTGAGCTAAATTAAGAGTTGGGGTAATAATTTTAAAAGGAGGATTTAAAGAGAGAGTGTTGGGGCAGGTTGCTGTCTGGCCCTGAATCTGGAAGGTGAGTTCACATATAGCTGAGTCTTGGAGTGGCCACTGTCTAGCTCTATGGGATAAATCCTTGATTTTAAGAGTAGGTTCATGCCACTGAATATATCATGAGCATCTGCCATGTGTCTGGCACTGTTGTGGGAATGATAACAAAACCCTTACCCCGGGTGCTTCAAGACCAATGGAAGAAGGTGTTCCTGAGATAGATCTAAAATTTAACAACCTCAAGAAGGAAAAATAAGATCACAAACTGAGTGCTATAGCACATGCCTTTAATCCCAGCACTTGGGAAGCCGATGCAGGCAGATCTCTGTGAGTTCGAGGACTGAACTACAAAGCCTGGACTACAAAGCAAATTCCAGGACAGCCTGTACTGTTATACAGAGAAACCCTATCTTGAAAAACCAAAAAAAAAGAAAAAAAGGGCGGGGGGAAGATGTTGACCACATTAAACATTAACAAGAAGTAGCTTGTAAGATTTAAAAGTGCACCCCATTCTCAGAAATACTAAAATATAGGGGAAATGGGAACCTGAGGTCTGAAAGGCTATAAAAAAATACTATTTACTGTAGCGTAGCGTAGCAATAGGAATTGAATATGTAATATGGTAGCATAATAATAAAGAACATTTATTTTAATTATGACTCTTGCAGTTGCAAAAAAAAAAAAAAAGAAAGGAAAAAGAAAAAGGAATTTGCTCACAGCAGCTTATGTGAAAGAATACAAGGCAGCTTATGCCATTCAAGAGGGAGATAGGCATGTGATCCCACAAGACTTGTGCTGAGCTCCAGATCGTCCCTGAGGATGGTGCCGGCCACTCTCCTGTGATCTCTTTCCTTCTCTTTCCTCGTTTCACACTAATTTCATATTTCTTTCAACCAGCCGGCTTACTCCATCACACCTTCTGTTGGGCTGACCCAGCCCCTGACCTTCTCCATGGCGGGTCAGTTTCCTCAAAGCTAACTACCAGGTTTCTGGTTCCAAATTGCAGGGGAAATTTTTCACGTTTTCATGTGACTTACTTCAACACGGAGGCACCCAAGAAACCATTGGCTCAAACAAGACCCAACATTTCTTTCTCTCCTGTGATAGTCTGGCTGCCGTGCCATGTGTTCTGCAAGGGCATTTAGGACCTGAGTTCTTTCTAGCCTGTACTCTCTCATTCTTCTGGTAAGGACTATGCTCACATAGCTCATGGTTCATACCACACACCATATCCACACCACCCGCAGGGGCAGGACAGAGGTCCTTAGCAAGAATAAAATCAACCAAGTCAAGAACAAATTACATTTATTTGGAGTTGATTAGGATTGCAACCTGAGAGGAAACAGACTCACAGAATCCTGGAAACAAACTGAATCTTTCTTTCCTTCTTTCTTTCTTTCCTTTTTTCCTTCCTTCCTTCCTTTCTTTTCTTTTCTTTTTTTTTTTTTTAAGGCTTTTCCCAGACAGGATTTCTCTGTGTAGCCCTGGCTATCCTGAAACTTAGTCTGTAGATGAGGCTGGCCTTAAACTCACAGAGATCTGCCTGCCTCTGCCTCCTGATTGCTGGAATTAAAGGCGTTTGTCACCAGGCCCTGCCACTGTTACAGACAATTTGGGATTGCTATGTGGGTGCTGGGATTTGAACCTGGATCCTTTGGAAGAGCAGCCAGTGATATTAACCGCTGAGTCATCTCTTTAGCCCCCAAGAAGCTAAATTTCTGAATCTGAGCCTATTATTAGCTAAGAAGTGACATAGGTGCTGTAAACCTTAGACTGTGGTATTGGAAGAGAATCAGACACAGCAGTCTCTGCCTTCAGGTGTGGGCAGTATGTAAGGAAAGGGATCCATTGGACAGGACAGTAGAGGTTAGCAAACAATGTTTAAGCAAACTGTAGTCTGGTCTGTCCAAGAGAATGGCCTGGTTCAAAAGTTCGGCTGAAAGCAGATCTGAGATTTGGTATCAATGGCCCCCCTGACCCTATGTCAAGTGCCCAGAATCAATGTTGAATTTCAGACCCAGGATAAGCAACTGAGGTGACTATTTAACATACCAGAGTGGACATGGCCTCCAGGTTCTCCCAGCATCCCTCAGTCCCTACCTGTTACAGAGTATGTCTGTCATACCCCAACCCCTTCCAGCCCAGGGGCTGGGCTTCCCCTCCCCCAAAAGCTCTTTCACATATAATCAGACATTTTGGTCCCCCTCTCCCCCTTTCTCTCTGCATCTCTCTCTCTCCCTATGTATGTGTGTATGTGTGGGGGGGTGCTCTTTCTCTCTTTCTCTTCCCCTCCTCTCTGTCTCCCACCTCATGGGGACATCCCTGGCCTCATTCCTTGGGATCAGTGAACCTGCACAAGAGCTGCCCCCAATAAACCTGCATTTACTCTAATTAGGCTTGGATTGACCCATTTAGCTGGCAGATAATGCTATCAGTTACTACATTTTATCATGATCATTGTTATTGAAACCTTCATTCCCATGACCAGAATTTATTCATGGGATTAAGCCTAGTTTCAAAGGAGCCCAGAAAATGGCATCCATGTTTGGTGGACAACTGGCCACATCCAGTGTCTCTGACACAAGTAGGTCAGTTAGCTATGGTAGGGAAGGAGGAAAGCTACCTCAAGTAGCTGTGTGCAAGAAGCTTGCCAGGTTCACCCCACTCTGGCTGACTTCATATCTCACCTATGAGATTGCATTCTATACCACAGCTTCTGTCTCCTCAGGCAGATAAAACCTTCCTGTTCTTGGAGGCCAAGAAGATGAGCTGAAGCACATGTCTCACATAGAACCAGCAGTCAGTTAAGAGAGGGGTTCCCTTGTTAGATCTGAGCATCCAAAGAGGGAGTGGCCAGTCCTGGCTGGGCAGCTCTGCATGATGCTCAGTCCAGACACCTGGGTGTGCTTTCTTTGCCAACTCTGGTTCTTGAGGAATTGACTCTCTCCATCTTCCACACCCAAAGATGCAGATTCTTTTTGGCCTGGGGTGAGACCCAGGAACCTGCTTTTTCATGCCAGGAAGTTTGGGGCCCAAAACTGAGGAACTGTACACTCTGAGAAATAGCACAGGAGAAATATTCATGTCTTAGGTCCTTTCTAAGTACAACCATCAACCCTGTGCTCTCAGAGAAACAATTTTTCAGTCTGCTTTTCTCCGTTTTTCCAGGGAGCTAGAAGATAGGATGGGATCTATAGGACAGAACATTACACTGAGAGTTGTTTGGTCTTGAAATTTAATGTGGAGTGTCTCCAAGCCCAATGACGACCTTCTTCTGTTGGAAAACCAGAGGCCACTTGGGCAGCATCTGTGTTCACTCAGTTACCAAAAAGTACAGACTGATGTAAGCTGCTATTAATAGTGGCACTAGGTGTGGCCAAAACCACACATATAAAATGCCTCCTCAGGGAGATAGTTAATCCCCTGAGAGCTCAGGTCATCTCAGGCTTGACTTGATCTTGACTGATACCCTCAGACAGGACTGCTGGGCTCCAAGAAGTAAGGCAGGGAACTGGACACAGATGGCCAGACCACAGCCCGTTCTCAAGTCCCTTACTCTCCTGTGAAAAAGAACGCTGACTGGGTATTTTATGATTATAGAAGAAATATAAAGTTATCTCAAGTACTTTTTGAAAATATAGGAAGGCACAAAAGAAAAACAAAAGTCACCTGTGATCCTGCCATCCAGAAATAATCATTATTAACATTTTAGAGTAACATGCTACTAGTTTTTCCTATGCATACATTTGCATAAAATTGCATACATCAAACCTGGATTTCATCCAATTCCCAGCTCCGTAACCTGTTTGTTCCACCTAACAACACATACCATTTTCCTGCATCATCAGCTGTTCTCTGACTACCTCATTTTTAACAGACAGCTGTATTCTAGCATACGGGTGCACAATGGTTGGAGTATTTTAGACTATTTCTATTTTTTGTTTGGTTTTATTTTTGATTTTTCTATTATAAATCTTATTATATGTCACTAATGGTTTTCTCAGAATCAATTCTGAGACACAAAATTCTGAGATCCTTAAAATACACTTTTTAACGTTTTAGCCACGAGTCACCAAATTACAGATATCAGTTAGCACTTGAATTGGATATGGTGAAGAGTGGGACCTGAGCCAGGCTGCAGCATGTGAGGAGGATAGTGCTGAATTGAGAACTGTCTGTCCCAGCTCCATCTCTAACCCTCAGAGTATTAGAAGAACCTTGCCTTCCCATCCTCAAATCCACCCAAGCTCGAGGAGTCCCTTTACAGTCCACAGATATTTTTCTTCTGTGATGATATTTAGCCCATTTTAGGAATCCTTTGCAAATCTTTATCTGGCCTACAACAATTATTTCTGAAAAACCCGACTTCTGACAGAAGTACATTTAACTTTTTTAAAAATAGCATTTTTTTAGTGCACACAATTATCATTGTTACTTATTCAAATGTGTTGATGGTAGAGTAGGTGGAAGGGTGATGTGTGTATCGGCATGGCAACCAGTGACTAATTGAATTCTTCACAGCCCATGAAGGCTTCTGTGACCTAGGTGGTGCCAGAAATGAATTTTCCTCCCTCTCTGTGTCATGAGCTTATGGTAGAGAAAAGGCTACCCACTTTCTTATGCTGTTTCTATTTTCAGTTTGTGTCACTTCTTGGGCTGAGAGGTTTGGTACATTTTTTCCCACTCTGTGAACATAGGGTTTCTTCTGGTCTGCAGATGCCTATTAGGGGCTGTAGTCTGGGACTTCTACTTATTGTAATAGCTAATAAGTATTTGGGCCTTTCCAATGGTACCAGACTCTCCTCAAGGCACTTTGTATCTTTCATTTAATTCTTAACAAGCTGTGTAATGTGGGTACTACTCTTGCCATCCCTCTCTTAGTTTCATTTTGTGGAGCTGAGAATTAAAGCCAGTGTATATGTGTGTCCACCAAGTATTTACCTCTGATCTGCATTCCCACCCTCTTATACTCCTTTCACATTGTCCTCATTTGTTTGCTTATTTTCATGGCTGCTGTAGGAAAGGTTGAGATAGGATCTCTTATAACCCAGGCTGGCTTTGAACTCTTGACCCTCCTACATCCACCTGCTGTCACACCTGGCTTATTACGCTTTCTCACACAGGTGGGGAAACAGAAGTGGTTCTCGCATTACCTGCAAGGATGCAGAGTTCACATGAGGAGGGTTGGCACTGAGCTCTGGAAGCAGAGGGCCTAACCATTGTCTACTCATGCTGACCATAGAAGCTGTGGAAAGTCCTTCACCTACAAGGATGGATCATGGGCAAGCACAGACTTTCCTCTCACATTTAAGGCAGGCCTCCCAGCTCAACTAACCTAATTAAGATAATACCTCACAGGTATAACCAGAGGTTTGTCTCCTAGAGGATTCTAGATCCTGTCAGGTTGACAAGATTAACTACCACACCACCCATTCTTTCTTCTAGACTCAGAGTTCGTATTTGGCTTTGGAAAGCAGCCTTCCCTACAGGTGGGGCCAGCTCCATTCTAGCTCCGGCCTTGCCCTGTGGCCATAGCCATTGGTTAAGAGATGAACACATGAATCAAGCAGTCCCATAGGAACCATGCTATGCTCTTTTTACCAGGTCTGCCAAGCTGATGAATTTTAGCTTTTGATATGCTGTAGGCATCCAGATAACATCCCGGATAACACCATTAACACCAGCAGATGGAACAGGCAAGTCTGGGTGACAAACGTTCACTTGGATCCAGCTATGCCTGATACTTAACCACTTTTAGCTTTTCCAACCAAACGAGCTAAACAATTCTGACGTTTTATTTTTGCTTAAATTATTTTAAAAATGAATCTCTTATTCCTTGTTTCTAAGAGTCAAGTGTAATGAGAAGAGAGTGTTTCTCCTCCTCCCAGTGAATGAAGACAGGTACACGCCAACCAACACACACACATATGCACTCACATGTACATGTGAGTGTTAAGCATATCCATTTTCTCTCTTCATACCTGGGCCCTGTTTCTAAACTCTCTGCTTTCAAAAATTTCAGGCAGCCATAAAATGGGAAGAATTTTCTCCTCCTTGTCCTTTGTTTTGGCTAGTCCCCTGTCCCATGTTTGCAAAAGAAGTTACAGATCATGAAAAAAAAATTAAAGTGTGTAGAGTGACTCTTCATAGCTGAATGCTTATGATTGTAAGACTGATTTTACATGGCAAAATTCAAAACCACAAACAACCAAGGCTACAGGGAATGTCACAAAACAACGTTCTTCCTGTGGGCATTCCAAGCAGGGCCAAGCCTTGGCACAGCTAACGCAGGTAAATGCTGACATATCAGAGCATTTTTCTCACAGAGAGGAGAGGGGCAAAAATTAATAAAATGTGCAAATAAGGTGTTAAACTTCAGAGCATGGAAATATGGGTATTTACATTTCCCCTGATACTGACAAATGCAGCCATGAGAAGTTTCTTCAGGAGTTTTTGTCATCTGCCATTTATAGAGAAGGGGGAGTTAGGCAGCAGTGAGCAGAGGACAGAATTATCCAGAAGTCAGCAAGACCCTGGCCCACAGCGCGGTAGGCCCAGTCATTCTCAAGGGGCCTAACTCCTCCCAGAAGCCAGTTGAAAATCATCAAAGTGAAGATGAAATTGTCAAATTGCACTTGTTTTTCATGACTGCCACTGTGGTTTTGAAGGACAGTGAAAGGAGCATTTACACTACTGGAAGCTTCCTTACTTCCTGTTTGGAAGATGTCTCTTTCTGTAGAACACAGTTGAGCCTCTGAGCCCTGCTTCTGACAGGCCACTGCTTCGGGGGGCCTGACTGGACTGCGGCACAGAAGTAGCCTTGGAATCCCACCAGCCCAGGCTGACTTTGCCATTGACAGGTTGTTTCTGTGAGAGGCAGCTGAGCCTTGCTTTCCTTATATAGAGGCTGTAAAGGAACACCTGCTCGGTGGGGAACACTAAAACTAGCTAATAAGCTAGGCATGGTGCTGCCTACCTTTAATGCCAGGGTTCTGGGAGCCGAGGCAGGTGGATCTCTTTGCCTTAAAGTTCAACATGCTCTATGTAGCCAGTTGTAGGCCATCCAGGGTTGCATAGTAAGGCTGTCTTTAAAAAGCAACTCAAACCAAAAAATCCCCAAAGGTAAAAGCTAATAGGATCCAGGAGTGGTGGTATTATTTTGTAATTCTGTGGTCAGGAAGCTGAGACAGGAGGATTATGATGAGTTCGAGGTCAGTATAATGAAATTCTGTGAAGAAAGGAAAAAAGAACAGAAGGAGAAAATAGACTCATGATCCCTTCACAAGTAAGCTATGGACACCTAGGTATCCTTACTGTGTACCTTTAAGTTTGTATCTAGAAACCATACAGTGACCGACCTCTCTCTCTCTCTCTCTCTCTCTCTCTCTCTCTCTCTCTCTCTCTC
>CAJQZJ010032773.1:5200258-5306346 GCA_907164525.1 Lophiomys imhausi
CTCTCTCTCTCTCTCTCTCTCTCTCTCTCTCTCTCTCTCTCTCTCTCTCTCAGACCAGCCACATGTAGGATAAATGTAATTTTCTATTGCATGATGAGTTTAGGAACGTGAGATTAGAATAATAACAACATGACTCGGACCTGTACACCCAAGAGGGGAAAAACAGCCGCACCACAAGAGCAAAGGAGATTTAAAGCATCCATTCAAGGAATCCAGGGACAACTGGACAACGGAAACCTCAGCAGAAAACAGATCAGACACCAAAGAAGACGAGTGACCCAGATGATCCAGCCTTGCAGACTTCCTCAATAGCAGTTTCCTCAAAAGTCTACAACCACAACAACTCAAAATCGCTAAGATCGTATGGCTCCGCAGACTGCTCCAACCAGAACTTCAGTAAAACTCTGAAGATCAGCTTCTGTCTATGAACTTCTTGGGACATCTAAATAGCTGAGCACAAAAGGACTGAACATCAAATGATTCTATTAACATTTTAAACCATTTTTCCATTCTTATTTGGGCCCCAAACAGGTTTACTGCATCCCAAATCAGCAGGAAGTCATTTTAAGAGAACAATGTCCCATCCCCAGAAGGTGGGGAGGGTGTTCCCCCCACTTTGGTTATTTGATAGATAATAGAAAATTTTGTTATTTAGGGGAAAAGACTACAAGCTGTTAAATGGGTTTTGGAGGTTAGACCCAGGGACTTCTCTCTTTTTCTTTTCTGTATCCTTCTTTCTCTCCTATGTAGGAGTGAACAGACTTGAGAAAAATGGGACATAGACATAGTATAGGAAAGATCAAGAAAAAAGGACAGATTATTGAATATGGCCTTAACTGATACAAAATTAATATTATATTTGGCTAAATTGGTATTGATCAATGTATATTAATACAAAATTAAGATTGTATAAGGCTACATCGGTATTGATCTTTGTATATTGATACAAAATTAAGATTGTATTTGGCCACAATGGTATTGACCCTTGTATATTGATGTAAAATTAAGATTGTATTAGGCTATATAGGTATTGATCTTTGTATATTGATACAAAATTAAGATTATATTTGGCCGCATTGGTATTGATCTTTGTATATTGATACAAAATTAAGGGTAACACTTCTTAAAGGTATTGTTCCTAGTAATGCTTAAAAATGAAATGTCAAGTTTTGGCCTCTTGCTACCAACCGCCATAAACTGTTTAGGATAATTAAGAAATGGAAACTAATAGTCATGCAAACGTGTCATTTTGTTAGTTACTATGACAGTCTATCACAGTTATTTTCTAAGCTACTCAGAAATCAAGTTGCTAAGAGACAAGCAATATTTGCTTATCTAAATATGAGAGATAGATAGGGCATCTTCAAAAACCTCAAGAGATCTGCAGAATATGGCATTCAAAGATGTTTTCTTAACTTAAGATTTTTTGATATCGAGACATGTCAGCTCCTGACAGCACCCCCTATTCTCCTCCAAGTAGAAGATGAGCATCGAAGAATCTCCAGTGGGAGATGATTAAATTGGTGGTAAGCCATTCTCTTGGCAAGAAAAACCACTTGCTTCAACTGTAGACAGACTTCTGTCCAAAAAGGACAAAACTTGGAAGCAGGTAAGTCGACAGCCTAGCTCTGCCAAGACAGGGTAGGTAAGTCCTTCATAACCCCTGCTCTACAATCAATGTCTGTCAGAGAAACGGGGCCAAACGGCTGAAGATTGATGCTGTAATGTATGGAGAGAAAATGGGAACTGTCCAGGCATCCACTGGTATGTCATTTTTTAGTTTTGGAAGCTGCAGGCCCTGCACTTCCTATATAATCAGATATATTTATCCCTCTCAGGTCTCTGAGGTGGTTGAAGAATAGATAGCTAGAGTCTCATAGTTACATTTTGAGTTGTTTAGGAATCAAGAGGGTGTTCTGGATCTAAGAAGGTATTTTTAAAATTGTGAGGCAAGTTAGTATGAAAGCTGAGTTAGATATAGAACTTTAAACTCATGGAGATGGTTAGATAGTAGAATGTTAAAGTCAGGTGCTGAGGGGGAGGAGGGTGGAAGGGTGGGACTGGAGGGGGGAGTAGGGAGGGGATTGTGATTGAGATGTAACTTGAAGAAATAAAAAATAAATTATTAAAAAAAATTGACAACTACAAAAAATAGCAAAAGCCAAAGAAAAAAAAAAGAATAATAAGAACATAATGGGTAGTCTTCTACACTTTGGGGCTTACCCACTGAAAAGGAGCAGAAAGGCTTAAGTGTGAAACACGAGGAGACTGCAAAGGATTGAGTCTCTGGGACCTGGAAGGACAAGAGGAACTTTCTGAAAGTTATTTGAAGCTCTCAAGTAAGGGCAGATGTTAAAGAGGAGTGAGAACACATCGCCTGGACAGAACTGGCAGGTGGCCCCTTGCTGATGGGGGCCACCATTTCCTTCCTGGCTCTGAACAAGAATGGGATGACCATTAGACAGTTAGTGTGGCATTAACTGAACCCACACAGGGAAAGCCTCCTGCCCTGTGCCTGACAAGAAGCAAGTGCCAAGAATAGCTATTATCTGAAGAAATTCGGATTCCAGGAGAGTTAAAGAAAAGCACTTTTTACAAGGCAACAGAGAAAATAGACACATAAAAACACTCCAAGGCCTGTCAACAGATTAGGTTGTATTCTTTCTGCTTTCAAATTTATGGACACTTTTCTCTTTCCTCCATTGTCACCTCAGCAGCATAGTGCTCTGCTTTTACAGAAACCCTGCATCTCAGCGGGGAAGCCCCGTGGAAATGAAACCCTTAATGTGCTGTGTCCGACTTGGAAGATTTTAGTGTGAGCAGCTCTGGGGTGATACTCTGCTTTAACCCGATGGCTAGGGCATCTATTCCCAGTGGCCAGCCTGTGACAGGGTAGGTTTGCACCAAAGGGCAAACCAGGAAGCTGGGAGAATCCCCAGATCCACTGAGTTAGGTCTTTCCACTTCTTCCTCATCATGCTGTCTGAAAGCAATTCCCAGAGTAATACTTGCCAGATTCAGAAGAAAAAAAAAAAAAAAAAGTCCCAAACTCCATGTAAATATCATTTGCTATTTCGCCTCGAGGAGGCAGTAGAAGCTGTTCCCCTCAACATCAGTACCAAAAACTAGGAGCTGACTCTTGGTGTGATGGTTCATCTTAATTGGCAACTTGACACATTTTAGAAGCACACAGGGAAGGAAGAGGGTGTCACTGAGGGACTGTCTGGATCAGGGTGGCCGGTAAGCATCATGCATTGTCTTGATTACATTAACGGAAGTGAGATGACCAGCCCAAAAAACTGGATAACACTGTTCTCTATATTTGGGTCCTGGAGTGTCTGAAAGAGGAGATGGTGAGCTGAGTGTAGGCACGCATGTGCTCTCTTCAACTGTGGACTGTGGATGTAACCGGCTGCTTCACTTTCCTGACTTGACTTCCCCACCATGATGGACGGTAGCCTAGAATGGAAAGTACAATAAACCCTTTCCACCCTAAAGTTGCTTTTGTAGGACACTTTCTCACAGCAACAAGAATGGAAGTGCCACACTGGTTAAATGGGGTTATCTGGACACAGCACAACCGCTCCTAGGACCTGACCACAACTGAACAGCATCTTCAGCTTGCTTTCTCACTACAGGTATGGTGGCAATCACACTTCAGGAGTGAGTGATGCTGACCCGAGGGAGAGACAGCTAATACCATAGCTTACCAAACTTTCTGTGCATAGTGCCCAGCACAGTGGCTACACTAAACATATAAACAGTATTCTATATAAAGAGGTTGTTTTAGATTTCCCAAAAGAACAGCTTTGTGGTCCTGTAAGATGGCCCACTCACTGGGTAAAGCATTTCTGGTGTAACCTTGACAACCTAAGTTTGATGTTTTTGTAAAGACAGAAGGAGAAAATCAACTCTACATAATTGCCCTCTGACCTCCATATGTATGATGTGGGATGCATGTACCCCCACACATATCATACAATATACAATAACAATGATATATTAATTTTTTAAAAAGCTTTCCATACAATGTAAATATCAACTGCTTGGAAGAAGCTGTATACATTTAGGCAAACATACATGACTAAAATACAACTCAAGAATCTACTATGGGAGCACCCTGTACTAAAGGCTAGAGAAACAAAACAGGAGCACAGCCTTCCTGAAGGTCAGTCCAATGGGAGAAAGTAGGTCTACAGCCATTAACACCTGGGCATGCCCAGTGTCATCTCAGGGAATGAACCCAGCTTTTGTCAAGGTTCTTGCTTGCAGACAATGCAATGCACTCTAGCTCGTTTAAACTGGAGGGATTAATTGAGGTTTATAAATATCTCAGAAAATCACTGGGAAGAAACAGGCTCTTGCCTGAGCTCCTGCAATCCTGCCAAAATAGCCTGCCAAAGACATGTTGTCTCTGCCACAGACAGGAGCCTCTGAATCGGGAAGCCATTGCCACCACGCCTGGCTCCAACGCCTCAGCACATCTGCCATCGTCCAAGCCAACAGAATGAATGGCCCATGTCCTACTTCTTTTCCCATGAAGTTTACATCCAAATCCAAGTATCTCATGAGTGAATCTGGCTGTCAAACTATAAATAGCTCTCAACACCCCCACATAGGAGGTGGGTGATGCAAGAGTTCCTCTGTGGGAACTTGAGGTGCTTTCTGTGGGGGAGTTACCACAGTGTGGAGAAACTGTTAAAAACCCTTGGGGTAGGGAAAGACCACTGTCCCTTCAATGGTGAAATAAACAGCGACTGTGTCAAGTGGGATTGGTGTGACTGAAGTGCACACAGCATGCTGTGGGAGGGATTGCAGAGAATGCTTCAATGACCTAACAGGACAGCGGTGTGGTGTTAATTGATCTCTTCCACTTGACCTTGACTGAGTAGGGGCGGTCAAGGCAAAGGATTAGTGAGAGAAAACATTCCAAACATTCAAATAATTTTAGGAACCCACAAGTTTCCTGTCATACATAGAGGACACAATTGTGAACTAAAAGACCCATGTTTCTCCTTGATGGGGTTCAGAGTTTGGAGTAACCGGAGAAGGCCAATGGCAGTTAACATGGAACTTGGATGTGTGTATGGGGCTTGTTTATCAGCCTGAGGCTGTTGAGGGTTGGTGGGGCTTACTGCAAGTTAGCTGACTGGGGACTTTGAAGGGCAATTTCCTCTGTTACAAGCTCCTGCCTTGACAGGCTACCCAGCCACAAACTCAAATGCAACAGGCCAACCTGCTATGGATTCAAATTTCTAAAACTGTGAGCCAAAAATAAACCTATCCCCCCTCTATTAAGTTTATTAATTTGGATATTTGTTACAATAGCAGGCATCTGAGTAGCCCTGGGATAGAGGGTGTTTAGGACAGCCTTACTGTCCTCTGTCTTTACGCGGCTTCTGCCCTCATCCTAGATACTAGTAGGCTAACCTTTCTGAATTGGTAATTAAGCACAGCTTGGCTCAAACAAAGACTACAGTAGCTGCCAATACTTGATCCTCTTTCAGGATTGAGATGGTTATGGGAGAGGACGGATAAGTTAATTGATGGACAGACTATAGTGCTCGTCTGCATATTAGAGTCAGGAGCTAAGAGGGACCACAAGAGAGCTCAAACTGTGCAAACAGGTATAAAATCGAGGAGGTGACAGGAACAATAACCTGCTGAAGGATGAGGGACCCTCTGGCAAGGCAGGGACAGCAGAAGCAAAGCAGACTGCATTGAGTGTCTGTCCATAATGGCAGGAGAGCCATAAACTCTTGCTAAAGAGGGCAGGGAAGTCTGGTCTAAGCACTGTATTTGGAGCCCTCCATTTTCTTGGATTCTGTTGTGGGCTCTACTCTGGCTCCTGGGAGTGCCTGTGTTTTCATCCCCATCTTCAAGATTCCCCTAAGCACCCAGAAGGGGTGTCAGAGTGTCTCTCTTTAACTCTTCAACTAAGGAATGGGAATTTGAAAGGTCTAAACTCCACCCAATCACCCACCATAGAAGGAGAAATTTGTTTCTTCCTTTAATGAAAATTAAAACAAGAGTTAAATGTTGGTTGATTACAGTCTAAACTCATATATTTTTTAATATCTCATTTGTACCTATGTATTTATCTTAGCAAGATGCCATACTATGTTTACTGACTCAGTGTTGCTGTGAAAATGTTGATAACCATGAGTAAAATCATGCATGATGTTATTCCAACCCTCCCACTCCAATATTCCTTGATACCCACACCTACCTCTGTTCCTAGAAATGAAGCCCATGTGCATGACAGAGCTAGGGTCGCCAGGAACACATTGACAGGAATGAATCCTTTCTTTTATCAATTTTAAGGAAGCCTAGTTTATATTCAGAACAGCGGTCTTCCTCCCATGCTTTCAGAGATCAGTAAACGCTAACCGCATCCCTGGAACACTCTTAAGAGCATATTGCCCAGTAACATTTCAAATCAAAGGCTGTTTAAGGAAAGTTTGCTTCTGTGTGAAGCTTTATTGAGAAAGAAGGGCTGCAGGTGCCCTCCTAAGCAGGGTGGCTGGAGCCCATCGCTGGAGCTTCTCTCTTAGAAACCGAGTTTTCCTGCCCCTCTGTCTCTAATTCCCACCCCCACCCCACCCCACCCTGTCCAGGATTCCTGTTCCAAGAAGGGAAGAGTAGCAGGCCCAGGCACAGGAAAAGAGAGACTGTTCCTGAGGGGAACCAGCAGCAACTGAAAGGCCAAGTAAAGCAAGGAATTAGGGATCATGAACACACAACTAGAGCTATAGTGGGGGTAGTTTGTACACTCACTCACTCACTCATCAACACCGGGAGTGGGCATGTAAGACTAAAAGAGTCAGTCCCTGTTTCCAAGTGGTTATAGGGCACAGAGCCATGAGGGTGGGGTGGAGGTGCTTAGGGGGAGTCTAGCCATCTCTAATGTGCTACTCTCTAGTAGGGATCAAGTTGGAGGTGCGGGGAGCTGGTTCCTCTGTGGGGTACAGCTCTTCCTGCCAGAAGCTAGTTAGGGGAGCCCCCGGCAACAAATAACAACAGGGCAGGTAGTGGGGACCCAGGCAGAATATCAGTTTGGACAGCTGGTCACCATTATTGGTGTCTTCTACTACTCAAAGTATTAACTAATATAACTTTTATCAAGTACTTACTGTTTGCTAGACATTATGTCAACTGCCCTTCTTGATTTTCCTCATTAAATTCCTACAAAAAGCCTGCAGGGCCAGATATTTTACAGGTGAGAGACACCAAACCACAAGGTCGGGTGAGGAGGAGGTAATAAGTCAGGGCTACCAGAAAGAAATATAAGGACAGGGACCAACTCAGGGCAGTGGGACTCCCATTGTTGTTCCCAATGCCCCACCCCTACCCCGCAGGATTCCTGTTTCTGTCTGGGTGAGGTACATGGGCCCCCTGGGAAGCACAGCTGGTTTTAATCCTAAATGTGCTACAGTAACAGCAGCTACAGAGGGCCTGCTGGGAAGGATGAACTCAGCAACACTGCTATCTGTAGAATGTCAAGGGACTGGAATCTTGAGGCCTCACCTCCCACCTACAGTGACGGTAAGATGCTGTGGATGCCCCCCCCCCCCAACAGAGCCAAGTTCAGTGGCTAACCACTAAACAGGGCCCTAGGTGGAGGCTGGAACCAAGAAGGTTGTTCCAGGGTCTCAGTCCTGAGAGGTTGCCTTTCAGCAATTACAATGTCCAAGTGGAGGCTGCAGCTGTCTAAGGAGGCTGGGAAAGAAGGTGAATCTTGCTGAATGGAGCATGGTCAAGGGGTGGGTGATTAAAGAGCCCATTGTTGGCTGATGACACAAAGGAGGAACTGGTATGGGAAGTCAAAAGAACACATGCATGCCTGCCTTCTGACAAGGGAAATGAGGCCCAGAATGTCTTTCCAATGCTGTTGGCCTTCCCCCCAACCAGGCCTGTGTGCACCAAGCCTTTGTTCTTCTCTCCTGACACTCTGCCTACTGGGGGTGTTTGCCTGAAACCCATCAAGAAGATGCAGGCTCATTTGAACAACAGCTAATATTGTTGTGACAATTCATCTTTAAACTGGTGAGTCTGGGGTCTGTTTATCCTATCACCCTTGCGATGGTGGTTTATCTCTCTGGCTTTTCTTTCTCCTTCCTTCTAGGCCTCTACTGACAACTTGGCTCTTCGTGCAGTCAGTGTGTGCATGGGGTTGTATTGTGTTGACAGTGGTGGAACACTAGAGGAATCCTGAGTTACTCTTAAAATTGCTTCCATGTTCGTATGTGTTTTCCATTGACTTTTAAAAAATCAACACAGTTTTACAATGCTCAGAATTGAACTTGGAGCCTTGTGTATGCTGAGCAAGTACTTCTCAAGCCCGGAGCTACCAATTTTCCCCAGTCTTCATTTCCATTTCTGACAAACAGATGTTGCTGGCTGAAGACAGGACTTTGAAAAATGTTGGTCTAAAGTGTCCCCAAGACAGCTAAAGGACAGAATAAGAATCTGAGTATGTCCAACCCCCATCTGTTTGGGTCACAATAACAGTAGGATGATTCTTTATAAGGAAATGTCATCATAGCCACGGAGATGGTTCAGTACAAGGCAACTACAAGGACTGAAGTTCAAGCCTCAGAGCACATGTTAAATAAAGGCCAGGCATGGTGCTCCTGCTTGAAATTTCGGTGCTGAAGAGACAAAGACAAGTGAGTCCCTAGAGCTTGCTGGTCAACCCAGTCTAATTGATAATTGGTGAGTTCCAGGCCAGAAACACACTTGAGGAATGAAACCCAATGACAGCACTTTCTCAATCTCTCTCTTTCTCTCTCTCTCTCTCTCTGTCTCTCTCTCTCTCTCTCTCACACACACACACACACATACACACATGTACATCTCTTCAAATTCAATCAATGATCTAGTCTACAGTTCAGTGCCCCCTCCCTAAAAGACTCCCAGGCTTCAGATGATGGCCTTGATGGGTACAGCTTCTGCTAGGGAAATGCCCCAGGAGGACCCCATCTGAACCAGAGAAGACAGGGAGATGCAATGCCTGGTTTACAGGTCTGCATCAGCCACAGTCCCCAGGATGGTCCACCTGTCCCTGGCACTCCCTTTTCCCAGTTCCCCAGTAGGTGATGCTAGATAAGTTACCTCAATGAGTGACCACCTGATCCCCCAAGGCTCCCCCTGGAACTCTGTGGGGACAGAGTCCTCCTGCACATGTCTGGAAGCTTCAGGATTGCTTACCAAGAGGAGCTGCCCCACACTACCTGCTACTGTTTGGATTATTGAATCACTTCAGCTCCTGGGAACTTCCCAGCCCTAATCTTCTTTTCCATTTATTATTGTTTAAAAGAAAGAAAGAAAGAAAGAAAAGAATCTCTTTCGCAGACACTTCTTTTTTTTAATAAATTTATTTATTTGTTGCTTCAGGTTACATCTCCATCATATTGTCCTCTTTCCCCCCTTCCCAGTCCTGCCCTCCCACCCTCTACCCCCTATCCCTCCCATCCCACTCCTCTGGAGTGGAGTGTCCCTACATAACAGTCCCTCACCCCAGATCATATGAAGGCCAAGAGCCTCCTCATACACTGGGGGCCTACAAGGCAGCACCACCAGTGAAAAGTGTCTCATTGCCAGGGAGAGAAAACTAAAAATTTGGGGGGTCCAGTAGGCTGGTGAGTAACCCTGTGTGGGGTCCAAATCTGCCCACTGGGTATTAGAGTGGCTCTTACCCGGCGTCTCTCCTGGTGAGGGGATCCCGATTCCCGATTCAGTAGCTTCCATGCGTGTGGGGGGAGGGGGAGTCCTGCCCAGGGACTTTTAATGGTCCCTGGGTAGCTGGATGAGACCCAGGGGGGTCGGGTCACTCAGATTTTTGCACAGCGTCTTATAACTCTATGGCTTTATGGCTGTTTTCCCCAAGTTCAAAATGTGTCCGTGTGGGCTGCCGCATTCTCGGATGCCCTCTCGCAGACACTTCTTGGAAGCTTTAGGAAGCATGGGACCTCCTGATAGGTCATATTTATACAACAACAAATCCCCCTCCCCCCCCCAAAAAAAAACAAAAACAGAAACCAAAAAAGATTGAATGCATGTTAAGGTAGTAATTTGCTTTCTGTTTATCACACAGATTTTTTAATGCAATCCTTCTGCACTCCCTTTTCTCAATAAGCTCATTAGTGTGCTGCACACATCTTATCTAAAGCAAAGGACTCCAAGATATGAAGGAGAGAGACCGGAGGAAGGTTCCTTTCCACATTACATTCTGAAAGAATTACACATTTATCTATGCCAAGGACACCACTAGATATGTAGAACATTGTGGTAATAACAGTTATCTGAAGAGGTAGGCTCTTGTGCAGTTCTTATTCATTCTTTGCTTTTGTGTTTTTTGGTCAGAAAAACACGTACGTATCCTTATCATCAATCTTAGCTCCCATGGCCTTCAGAGTATGGGTGTGCATGGGAACGGTGAGGAGAGGCTCAAGTGGAAGGAAGTCTGTGGCCCAGGACAGAAAAGACTAAGCAAAAGGGTTGTAGTGGAATCCTGTGGATCTGTGGCTCAGACCAGAGATGAAAAAATGGTTACATTATTTCACAAATGGAAATCGGTCTTTCAATGAAGAAAGACTGAAAAGAGGTGCAAGTCTCAATTTAGAGGGGTCAGGGCTTCCCCAGAGGCAGGCCTGTCTTGTACCCAGGGCTCAGGGCTCATCCACAAGGCCTCACCTCTGCCCTCACAGGAACACGTCTGTCGCTGTGCAGTATGGTCTTCATGACACACCTGAACCAAGCTGTGCATGGCATCTCGCCTTGGAGACACAACCTGGGTCTTTCTCCCTTTTCTGTCTCTGTGCCTTTCCTTCCTTCCTCCTACATTATTACAAGAGTCCCTGCAGCTGCACCACGCTCTGCCTCTGCTGTAAGCTCTGCCATGCCCAGGGTCCAGGGAGCCGCTCTTTCCCCGCTTTCCCCAGCCTCCTCTGCCTGACTCTCCTTCCTTCCACCTGACTACCCCACACAGCTGGCCAGGGGTCAGAGCTCAGGCTTGTAATGCATTTGTCTGAGCAGCCTTTTGAGGAACCTTCCTTAGATTCTTGTACTAACTAGAAATAACCAGTTAAGACTGAAATGACCACACATGAAACTGTTCTCATTTGCTGCCCTTGGGCCAAGATGTTGAAGTAACCTTGTGTGGCCCCACAGCACACACACACTACTGTGTAGGACTAGGTCATTGGTTCTCAACATGTGGGTCGCAACCCCTTTGGGGGTCATATATCAGCTATCCTGCATTACAATTCATAACCATAGAAAACTTACAGTTATGAAAGAGCAACGAAATAATTATATAGTTGAGGGTCGCCACAACATCAGAAACTTTATTAAAGGGTCACAGCACTAGGAAGGTTGACAATCGCTGGACTAGAGAGTGTAAATTGAGGAGATGTTGCTTGACAACTTGCCAAGGGAAGAGCTTTCTGGAGACATTCTAACACTAGAGCTAACAATTGCACTTTCAATAATGCATTGGAAATGTAAGGAAAGAGAGATGCCCACAAACAAACAATTTTTTGTGCAAAAGTGTTCATTGAGACATTATTTACAGTAAATGTTTATTTTGTTCTTTGATGACAGGGTCTCCCTATATAGTCCAGGTTGGCCCCACAACTTGTGACTGTAAGAAGAAAGGACAGACATTTGTCTCGACAGAGGGGATAGGTTTATTTGGGGATAAACCTGAGAAGGATTCTCATCAAGAGAAGGCAAGAGAGCAATGAGCAAGAAAGCAAACTTCTCTCTCATAGGCTAGGATGTCTGAAGGTCTTGGGAGGCCTTACTTAGTCTTGGAGCTGAGGTTTTCTGGAAGAGGCAGGAATTTTGTTTACTGTTTTGACTTCAGGAAGCTGAAAGTATTAACAACCAGACAGGGGAGGTGGTGGCTCAGGTCGGAATTAGGCTGCTTTTGAGATAAGATGACCCTGCTTTTGTTCTTGAAGGTGTCCCCTGCTTCAGCCTTTGGGGTAGTGGGTTTCCAGGCATGGGCTGCCACAGCCAGCTGTGTATTAGTTAGAAAGAAACAACAATGGAGGCTTAATCAGAATACAGACAGTAGGGACAACAGAGCAGCCGTGCATATTCTTGAAGGATAGGTGACGACTGGGAAACTGGATTTTACTGTGAATCAAAACTCTGACAAGTATATCTAACCTGCTGCAGCACGGTCCTTCCCTGGACAACTGCTCATCAGTGGCAGGTTCCCTGTGTGGGTGATGACACCGCCCTTCCCCCAGCACTATGGTCTGTGCTCTAGAAAACAAGACAAAAATCAGCATTCCTCAAAGCAGGTTTTTTTTTTTTTTTAATTGTAGTGAAAGAGAGCTCCACCCAAAAGGTCTTAGGGATCAAAAGCATTGAACTGGCTGGTAAGCCAAAGGCAGGGCTGGCTGTGGTTGAGAAACCATCTGGCAGGGGCACTTTGTCACCAAGGGCTTGGTTTCCTACTGGAGAGAAAGAAAGAGATTTCTCCTCCCCACATTTTTCCTTAAGGTAGTCTCTGAGCAATAAACGACAACAGCAGTCTGTTGAGTGGCAGGAGGGCCACTGGGGCACTCACTTCCTCCTGTTCTCTGTGGGTGGAGCCTGTACAGAGGACTTCTCTGCCCTCCAGCTAGCTGATGGCCCAGTTAGGCTCTTTTCACTTTATGGCTGCGGGAACTCTGTGAGGGAAAGGAAAGGGTGGGTACCTTTTGTGCACATCCTGAGATGAATGCTCTCATATGCTTTCAGTGACTATCCCTAAACAGTTCAATTAAACCAAGGGTGGGGATTTCTTAATTGGCTAGAGCTGGGGATCCTGAGGAGTTATCACAGGACAAAAGAGCCTATCAGACACACAATACAGAAGAGAAAGGACAACAGACAAGTAAATACAAATAATTATTCAGATTTCTTTCTCTGACCATTGTTATGCTAATGAATACACAGTAAACCAACAAGAAGGGGTAGGGAGAGAAAGGATTTAATTTTCAGTATTTCACACAGGGCACACTTTGAAAAACACTGTACTAAGGAAGACAGGAGATACGTAAACAAAGGGACCATCTGCCCCAATCTTCTAGGCTCAGTCTAGCTCTTTCTCCCATCTGTTATTAGCCCTTCCATCCCCTCTTAAAAGCGGATTAATTTAAATGGCAAATTATCGGTCACTTCTGGTGACCTGAATGGAGAACTCCATATTAGACAGTGAGTTGTGGACCCAATCAAATCTTCTCATGGTGGACTGTGAATCTGAGACCGAGGAAAAGAGGATCATGGAAGCAGAAGAGCTAGAATGGCCATACCTGAAAGAGAGAGATAAGTTGGACTAGCAGCCACATGGGGGTGCTTCCCCAAGAATAGAGAGGGAGGTCACCCACCATCCTATGTACCTCATGTCCTGCTGTTAATCAAGCTGCTGAGATATCCACCTTGTCAATTTACTGCCTAGGATACTTGCTCAGACTTGGCTCCCAGAGCTCACCTGAGCACACCTGAGCACAGCTGTGTGGCCTAAGACAGCTTTTCTGAGTGTGGCTCTCAACTCAGGCTGCATGTGGGAATCACTGTTGGACGTTCTAAGACACAGTGCGTTTTGTTTGTTTGTTTGTTTGTGGTGCTGTAATAGTTACTATCGATTGTCAACTTGGCAGGTTCTGAATCACCAAGAAAGCAAACCCTTGAGAATGTCTAAGACCTGCCCTAAATCCCACTCCATGGTCTGAGGTCCTGTACTGAATCAAAAAGAGAAACCGAGCTGGGCACCAGCACTCATCTTGCTCTGATTCCCGATTGCAGTTACAATGAGATCAGCCGCCTTACGCTCCTACTGAAAGGCCCACTGCCCTTCATGGACTGGGTCCTTGCACTAAAACAAACCCCTCTTTCCTTTCCCAGGGACAAGAAATGCAGAGTTCACTGACTGGGTTTCATCAGCCCAGGCTAGCCTGAACTCACTGTGCATCTGAGAAACACGTGGATTTCCTAATCTTTCTGCCTCCACCTCATTGGCTGTCAGGGCCGGGCGCCATGCTCCCTTGCCCCAAGACTTTTTGTCTACAAGGGAAAATATTATTTCAACATGACAGCTCCAAAATGTGACTTGCTCATCTAGAGGATGAGGTTAAATATGTTTAAACACCGTCTCCTTTGTTCCTTGCTATATTTTCCACAATGTCTGCAATATGTTGTACTAGGGAAAAAGTAGCCACAAATGAGGAAATAGAAATAAATCCTTACATTTCTGGTGAGTTGTCAACAATGAAGGTGATTCAATAGAAAAAAAGAGTAATTGTTCAACACATATGCTAACATGATAATACACACAAGCAAGGAAATGAATTTGATCCCTACCTCACACTACACAAAAAATCATTTAGAAAAGAATCATAGACTTACAGGTAACAGTTATCACAATAGAAGTCTCAGAAGAAAACTTGAGTATAAATCTTTATGACTCTGAGTTCCAAAATGCTTTCTTAGATGTAATAGCAAATGAACAAGAAAAAGAAGGAGAGAATTGGGAAAGAGGGAAAGAGGGAGAGAGGTGGTGGAGAGAAGGGGGTAAAAAATACATATATGTGTATTGGGACTCAACTAAATTAAAAACTTTAGGCTATTGTGCTTCAGAGGGCATGGTTTATAAAAGTGAAAAGGCCACCCACAGAACAGGAAACACATTTTCTTTTCTTTTTTTTTTACATTATTTTTTATTTCTTCAAGTTACATCTCAATCGCAATCCCCTCCCTACTCCCCCCTCCAGTCCCACCCTCCCACCCTCAACCCGCCATCCTTTTCCCTTTTTTTTTTTAAGTTTAAGGTATATCTTATTTCCCCCTACAGTTTCCCCTTTCAGTCCAACAAATGGCTCTTTCTCTTATAATAATAAATACAATACAAAACAACAGAGGTAATTAGGCCACAGTTATGAGGGTTATATGGCTTAGCGTACATTCCCAATGTCCAGTCCATATGTATTTGGCACCTGACTTTAACATTCTACTATCTAACCTTCTCCATGAGTTTAAAGTTCTATATCTGACTCAGCTTTCATACTAACTTGCAACACAATTTTAAATACATCTTCTTAGTATTTTCAAGTTGTATGCCTGATAAAGAACTTGTGTCTAGAAGGCATATATGTCAGGCCATAGCAGAAGGTATCACAGGGAGAGATAGACTAAGGAAGACAAGGATACTTTGATATCAAAGCCACTCCTTTGGTAATCCTTTGATAATTAATTTGTTAATCTATGAATGAATTAATCCATTTATGAGAGCTGACTTGGAACTCACTATATAGATCAGGCTGGCCTCAAATTTAAGGTAACTCCCCCTGCCTCTGCTTCCCAAGTCCTGATATTGCGTGAGCCCCATACTTGGTTCCTAGCAGTCTCTTAAGAGCCCAACCTCGCCCCACCTCTTAACACTTCACTATGCAGATTAAATTTTGACCTGTGTTTTGATGGGGACATTGAAACCATAGCAATAGTCAGGTATGTAGAAACAAGCAGATTAGAAGTTGCCAGGAGATACGGGCTAGAGGACATAGCTGCTGAAAGGCGTGGCATTCCTGCTTAGGCTGATGGTGACGTTCTAAGACTCAACTGTGATGATGTTGTGAAATCTTGTGAAAGACAACTGGGTCATGTACTTAGAGGACTGAGCTTTTGGGTATGTGAATTATTAAGAACAAAACAACAAGCAAAACTATGTGGGTGGGAAGTGAGGGCCTGTTTAGCCGTGCTGAGGTGGGACAGCTGAAGAGTACCCAGTTGATGACAGTTCAGTCCTACCTCCTCTGGCTGCAGCCTGCTCAAAGATCCACCAAACTGTTTAAAATCTTTTTGTTACCATAGAGTTGTAGACTTTTCTTTCTTTTTCTTTTTTTTTTAATACAAAAATAACTTTGGGGTGGAGATTCGTAATTCTTCTAGCCCATCTGTTCTTATTATTTAAAATATATTTTAGAATAGTTTTCACCATTCCTGACCTTTTGGCTATGATCTAGTATAGAATAGTTTTCAATTTATTAACTTTTTTCTGTAAATTTAGGTTCGTACAAACCTATAATAACAGCTTCCTCATATACCCTAATACACCAATGCCTGCTATCAGTAATAACCTCCATTAGTATAGTACATTTGTCACAACTAATGACCCCGAAATGATACATTATGTTTAACAAAAATCTATGCTTCATTCAGATTTCAATAGTTGTTGTAGTCTTTTTTTTTAAATTTTTTAATCTAATGTGTTTTCCACCACAGGATCCTCTGCAAGTTACCACATTACATTCAGTGGTTTTGTGTGTGTAAACTCCCATTGACTGTGACAGTTTCTCAGGCTTTCTATATCCAAGGTCTCAGGCTGACCTTGGCCATTTTGACACATACTAGCCAGAGGTTTCATACGAGTGCCTCTACTTAGGTGTACCTGATATGCTTCTCAACATCAGACTGGCGTTATGCAAGTGTTGAAGGGAAACCATAAAGGTGAGTGCCATTTTGGTTGTGTGTCAAGGGCACATTTGAGAAAAATGACTTCCCTCTGTGGATGGTGACCTTGACCACCTGGTTGAGCCAGGATTAGGTTTCTTTATTTGTGAAGTTACTGGTTTTTTTGGTTGCTATTTTCTCTTCCTTTTCATATGTGACTCGGGAAGAATGTCTGTATGAACAACCCACAGTTAAAAGTGGGGAGGCAAGCTGCAATGTCACAGCTAGCCTTTAGATCTAGAATGTCCAAAGACCAGTAGGTGAAAGGCTTGCTGTTGGGAGCTGGTAGAAACCTCAAGAGATAGGGACTAGTGAGAGGTCTTTATAGGTGTGGCTTTGAACCGGACTGTGGAACCCCGGGTCCTGTTACTTCTCCTTGACTTTGTGGTTCATGAAAAGAGTTGTTTTGCTTCCCATCTTACTGTCATGGTGCACCTTACCACATGCCCGAAGACTGCAGGCCAAGAATAACCCTTTCTCTTAAGTTAATCACTGCCTCAGAAAAAGCCAACTGACACGACTCACTTCCTTAAAGGAGGAATATTTACAACAATTATCTGGAATTTGTTACCCTGAAGGATTTCTCTCTTTCCCCCATTACTTACACAATTCACTTGCTTATCCCATCATGAACTTACAGGTGTCTGTCTTAGGTGTTCAGTTATAAGGTAATTCTCATTTTGCTGTTACTTGTTTAAATTGTTCCACACTGGCCACTGAGAGGTCTTTCAGCCAACCACCTTAGGGAGGTTGCTCTGTAACAGTAAATTGTTATTTATCGAACATATATTTATTAATATTTACCAATTACCTATCCTAAATCCTAAAACCCAAGCCCTAACTCTAAGACCTAATCTACAACACCCTAATATCTATAAAACAAACACTTAACTCTAACCTAAAGTTTCTTAAAAGGATATTCTCTTAGATTAACTTTTGGCATGGATCCATATAGGTGGCTGATTTCTGCAAAATCTTTCAGTCTTATAGTCCGAATCAGTTTATAATGACCATTGAAGTGGGGCGGCTCTTATAAGAATTGTTACTTCAGTCTTAGGACCTACTTATTTGCAAGATGAAAAGTTTATTAGGCTCACCATTCAGATGCTTTGGGCCTCCAAGGGTCTCGCTCCAGTGTTCAAATCAATCCTGGCATTTTGGCTGTCTGATGCTTTGGAAATCCAAAGTCTGCACAGCTTTCTGAGTTGGACCAAAATCCAACTCTGCCAAAAGGCATATTTTGTCACGCTCTCCACCTATGTGGATCACTGAAGTCTCTGGGCGGGTGAAGCAGGAGGAGTGACGTGAAGCCTCTCGGCAAGTTGAGGAGGAAGGAGGCAGGGAGGCCGAGTACACTCATGATTTAAATCCTTTGTGTCATAATGTCACAAAGATCTCGGCGTGAACTCTGGCCTCTCATTGCCATGGTCCTTGGTGGGTTTATGCAGGGTATGCCCCCGTTCAAAGTCACATGATTTGCCTTTTGGTGGGCTCCCAAGGACACGTCAAGTTCGGACATAAATCTTTTACCTGAGAAGCCAGGCTTTTGCTATTCCAAGATCCCTATGCTACTAAATCCTATGACTAACCTCACTGCATTGTTCATTTGTTAGTGTGTTGCTGTTGGGGATACCTTGGTTGATGAAAGTATAAGATCCTGTGTTTTTAATTATACAAAAACTTTTAATCATAGCATGAAGAAATCTCACATACCTGTCCCTTTGGTTTAATACCTGCTAATACTTTTTTTTGAGTAAATCTACCTATATTTTCATTTTCATCTATAATGGAGAACTATTTTAATTAACCATAATATCATTATCATGCTGTATAAAAGTCCCATAAAGTGATTCCTAAATATTACATATTATAAGCTGCTTCTTAATTTTTTTGTGACTATCAAAATGTTTTTATTTCTTTCTTTACTTATTTATTATATTTGGGTTGTTCAAATCGGGTTTGCCCTGGATTTGACTCACTGTGACCTCATTGTGCCTTTTTGTGTTCTGCTGTCAATATTCCTTCTAAACTACAATTAGATCTAGAAGTTCATGACCTCTAAAGGTAACAGTATTAACACAGAAGCCCACATCCTGACTCAGACTTTTAATTCTGATGGGTCCTCTCCCTCCAGGAAGTAAATGTCCTCTGGAATCCAATTGCAGAAGGAGAAAGACAGACCTCTGAACATAGGCTTTAAAGCTGCCAAGAGTTCATCCCTGTCCACCATGAAAACGCCATATGGAAATGCCAGGAGAGAAGCAACTGGGTAGGGATGTGTTATAAGGATTGTGATTAGTTTCTGCTGGTACCTAAACTCTATTTTCACCATAAGCGTTATTATTTTTTTAACATGCTGTGTGACATTAGGTCAGAAATGCTGATAGATTTTTATTTTTTTAAAGAAAGTTGAGAATTCAGACAGTCCTAGAGATTCAGAACATTTGGTGTGTTTTTATGTCCTAGGCTCTCCCGTTTCATTTCCTCATCCACTTCAGCATCTTCACAGGATGTCCAGGCTGCAGACTTAGTTTGCTCCTGCCTTGCAGGTCCCTGCCTGCATCTGCGGCCTCTCTGGCCCCTTTGGTTCTGCTATGTTTGTACTCAGAGCTCCCAACCTCTTACCAGGAAATTAAACTGCCTTCTTTGATAGAATCTTAGGCATCAGTGGCCTGCCTGTTCTTGGGATAGCTCATTGAACCCTTCCATCTGCCACAGAAAGAGAGTTTCTCAGAAATGTTGCTTAATGATGAGGCAAACCCAGGACATGTTACTGCCATGCTAGGCTTCCACTCCCGGCAAGGAGGAGGGCAGGCTGCTACTGAGGGAGTATGCTAAGTGATTTCTTCACATCACCAGAAGACTTTTAATTTCTTCTGCCTCTCTTTCACTCCCAGTCCTGCCCCCCTAGTCACTGTTCAACAAAAGATTAAAAATTTATGGGCTGGAGATGTGGCTCAGCTGGTATAGTAATTGGGTACCATGTATGGGACCTGGGTTCAATTCCCAGCTTCAAATAAACCAGGTATGTTGGTAGTTAGAAGCAAGAGGATTAGAAGTTTAAGGTCATCTTCAGGTACATAGTAAGTTTGAAATTAGTCTGGGCTAGGGGGGATCTCAACTCAAACAAAGAAAAGAAATCCAGCCACCTTTGGGAAAATTACATTAATATAAATTCAATAAATTTAAATGTACATCTTATTTAAAACAAACAAACAAAATCCCCTTCATGTGCACATAGAGGTATTGGGGGAACATTGTCTGGAAAGCTCCGATGCTGTGCCTTTCTATTAGGGTGCCTCTGTCATCCCAACTCCAAAGGCCTGTGGGACAATGCCAAGTGTCCCCTCTGGAACATGGAGTCATGTAGACAGACATGGCACTGGAACTCCCTATACTGGGAATATCTAGGGAAAGAGTCTTGAGCTTCCGCTGGGGAAACTGCCCCAGCCTCATGCTGTAAGATGGCTGACTGCCACTTCACAGATGGCCCTGGAGTGGCTTGGGCCACGTTCCTCCACGTTCTATTCTACCTGTGATCCCAGCAAGGGTTTGGGGGTTCTTAACTCAAGTGAGGTGGGGAGTGGAGAGGGGTGCCGCCTCCCCATGTCTAGCACTCTGTAGGCCACTAGCTTCCTTCCATAACTACCATCCCTCCTCTCTCTCTCAGAAACCTGGATTTTGTTTTGTTTTCATTCTTTCTGTGCCTTCCTGAATCCCTGCTTCCTCTACTCTTCTGGATATTCTACTCCCTCCCTCATAAATCAAGCCTCACATCTGTTCCCGTGACAAAAAGCTTTCTGAGTCTAGACAAGGACTAGAGGCCTTTCTGCCACCATGTATTTGAGTGGCCTTAGGCAGAGGGCAGGAACACGCTGAAGCTCTAAGTGCTCACTGGGAGAGCTGAAGACAACCTATTTTCTTTAGGTCCATTGTTGCATCGAAATCAGCTTGCCAAAAGGTGTCTGTTAGTGATGGCAGCCTTACCAGTTTCTAAACAGGGTGCCCAGACGCTTGCCTATGGAGGTGCCATCCCACAAAGGCAGACTGGAGGCTACGTGGCAGGCTAGCCTGGCCCTGGGAATCTGCCAGCTTGGAGCTTCCTGTCTCCAGCCCTCTAGGAATTTTTCAGGGGTCTGTTTAGTTTGCTCAGGCTTCCTGTCCAGTGCTGACCCAGGGAAGCTTCTGCCCTGTAGGGACTTGGAGCCTGCCCTGACCACCCTGTCACTGCTTTCCGGTCCCCAGGCCAAGGGTGAACCTTCCTCAGATGCTTCCCACGTTCCCCCAACTTTTAACTCATAAAGGCTGAGGAGCGAGGAGATGTACGCCCCAGGTACAGGCAGTTCTGGAAACTCAAACCTGCCTCTCTTGGGGTTTGTGGTTCAGCTGACTACAGATAGTTTTACAGCACAGGGGGACACCTGGGAATTTATTCCTTGGGAAACTGTGGCTGCAGGGTCAGCCTGCAAGAATCAGATGAGACCCATCTTTCTCTGCCAGTTCAGTTTCTTTAAAGCTATACCGCAGGCTTAGGGAAGGGTGGTTCCAGCCACAGAGAAACACACACCTTGGATTTGGGGGACAGAGAGCAATGCTTTTCTCCAAATCGATTTTGCTGAGAGATGGTATGCTCTCCCATGCCCTGGACACCCAGGAAGCTTCTGCCTTGTGAAGCAGCAATTGAACATCCACTTGATAAAGAATAACTTTTTAATTTATTGACTGACAAATGCTTTATTTATCAAACCATCCTGGGGCCCTCCAAAGATAACATGGAGGCAAACCCTAGAAGGAAAATGAAAGCTTAAACGCAAGCTTGCAGTCTTCTGCTCCATTTCATGGTAAATGGAGGGCGATAAGGTTCAGCCTCGGCTGCAAAGGCAGCCGTGTAATTTTCTTTTGTGCAAGAGACAAATCCTGAGGTACCGATTTCTTACCTACAAGAAGTCTAATGGTGGTGGATGGCTCCCACGCGCTAACGATGTCTTCCTTTATATCTTTGGCTTGAACTCTAATTTGCTTACGGTTTAATGAACATTGGTTCTCGTTGCGAAATGTCTAAGTACCTGGGAGATTGAACACTTAGGCAGTCAAATGCTCTCGCTCCCCATGCTAATCTTCAAGCTCTGCATTCTAAAAAGACTTCTAAAGGAGAGTGGCTCTTTCAAGCCTCGTGAGCCGCTTCTGAGGAGTAACAGCACACTAAAATAAAGCCATGATCTGGATGGAGACCCAGCTTGGGCTACAAGGGAAGGAAAGGGCTTCTCCAGTTTAGGGAGCAAGGAATTCCTGGCTGCCATCACTATCACTGGTAGCCCGGTGGTGATTTCCTTCCCTGGCTTTGGTTTTCCCAGCAGACTCACTTTCCTTCTTCAGACATTCTCTTCATCTCTGAGAATCTGGAAACGAGTTGATAGTGTCTAGCGGAAGCAAGGGAAGAGGCTTCCCGTGTGGCCCCTGTTGCTCATTTCTGAGGTCTCTCTACTTTAGCACTTTGCCCCGAATACACTGAGGTTATTTGATAGGGTCATCTAAAAGTACATAATCAGTTCCAGTGCTCATGATACATCTCCTTTACCATGACTTCTCGAAGCTCAGTCTTTGAGGTGAAGCACCATCCACAGGAAGGACCCCGAGTTGAGCGCTAATGAATGGAGGCTGCCGCAGCAAGTTGGGGATGGTACCTGAGATTTGGTGTTTCTGGGGAACTCCCGGGTGAGACTTCTGCTGCACTGCTCCATGGACCACTCTTGCAGCAGGTCATGAACTAAGTAAGCCCTTTACCTGGGCAACCTAACTCCATCCTTATTACAACTGTGAGGTAATGGAGACAGCTGAGGTGCAAAGACACATTTATACCTGGCCACTTAGATGTGAGGAGTAGGAATCTGATTTCAGTGTATCTGAGGCCACTGCCTTAGCAGAGCACTACTGCACACACCCCTCCTCCTCGGCCCGGCAGGTGTTCCTCTTGAGTGTCAGTCACTTTTCTCATTGGTGCAACTAAACACCTGACAAGAAGGAGTTTAAGGAAGAAAGGTTTATTCTGGCTTACAGTTTGAGGGGGATACATACTTTAAAATTTTTTATTTTATGTATTTGTGTATGGCGTATGTATATGTGTGTGTGTGCGTGTGTGTGTGTGCATGTGTGTATATGTGTGTGTGTGTGTGTGCATGTGTGTGCGTGTGTGTGTGTGTGTGTGTGTGTGTGTGTGTGTACAGGCACATACATGTAGGTGCCAAAGGAGGTAAGAAGATGGTATTGGATCCCCTGGAGTTGGAATTACAAATGGTTGCAAGCAACCTGACATGGGTGCTGGAAACTGAATTCTGGTCCTGTGCAAGAGCAGCGAGTGCTTCAACTGCTCACCTACCTCTCCAGCCTCCAAAGATACATTCATTCTATAATGGAAGGATGTCATGGCAGCAGGAGCAGGAGGCCAACTTGTCACACTGCATCAACAGTCACAAGCAGAGAGTGAGCATAAAGTGAGGCTAGCCTATAACACCTCAAAACACCCCTCCTGCCACAGTGACCCACTTCCTCCAGCAAAGCTCCGCCTCCTACAAGCTCTACAAACCTCACCTAATGGCATCACCACCTGGGGACCAAGTGTCCAAGCAGATGAGCTGCAGGTTGTTCTGCATCCAACAGTAGGGCAAGAGTTGTACATTGCTCTTAAGCTGGACTCTTCTTTAGTGAGCCTTCGTTCAAAACAGCATGCCACCTCAAAATCTGCCACATTGCCCATTATGTTCATTGGCCAGTTAGGCATGGCCATGTGGCCATCAGGAGAGCTTAGAGTCAGCAAACATTCCCTGAGTTCCTAATATAGGTTAACAAGATCTCCCTGTAAGACACAGAGAACCCCTACAGAAATCAGTTTCCTCTCTGATCATTTGGGGTCTCCTGACTTTGAAGTGACTGGAGAGGTAAATGTGTACCTCCGTTGAAGATGGCAAATGACACAATGTACCTTTTAAATGTCCTCCATTGTTCTGGAAGAATCCACTGTTCTCAAACAGCCTGGGCCTCAGGCACACAGGTGAAATGTGTCAAACCCTATCTCAGCTGGCTACTGTGGGTGTGGAAAACTTTCCAGCTGCCTGTGCCTTAGCTTCCAAAGCTGTAAGGAACAGGATGTTTGGTCATGGTATCACCCTCACAAGATTACTGTAAGCAGTGCATGAATATGTTCAAGTGAGGAACCTTGTCATGGAATAATCCTTAAAGAAATGGACTGAGAGATAACTCAGTAAATAAGAATTCTTGCTACACAGCATGACTTGAATTTAGGACTCTAGCACCCATATAAAAAGCCAGGCATGGGACTCGAGAGATAGCCCAGGGGTTAAAAGCATGTTCTGTTCTTCCAGAAAAGCAGAGTTCAATTCCCAGTAATCACGTCTGGCAGCTCACAGCTACTTCCAGCTCCACCTCCAGGGAGATCTGACCCTGGAGTCGTAGACTACTCCTGCACTCATGTCCGATACCCACACACATATACACAATAAGAATGAGATGAAAACAAAAAGCTAGACATGGTTGCATGTGCCTGTAGCCCCAATGCTGAGGGTGGCAGAGATAAAGGGTTATTCAGCTTGCTGGACAGCCAGCCTATCTGATGAGCAGTGAGCTCCAGGTTCAGTAAGAGACCTTGCCTCAGAGAATAAAGTAGAGAGTGATAAAGCGGGGCATCCAGTTTTCTCTGAGTGTACATCTGGCCTCCGCATGTGCACATAGGTGCCTATATATACCCACATATACCATATGTGTACACACAAGCAACATTTTAATTTTTTAAATGTGACTTTTTAAAAATTCCAACCACCCAACAAATAATACAATTTAAAAATGAGGAACATATTTAGAGAATTCTCAATAGAAGTATCTCAAATGGCTGAGAAACACTTAAAGAAGTGTTCAACATCCTTAGCCATCAGGGAAATGCAAATCAAAACTACTTTGAGATTCCATCTTAGTCAGAATGGCTAAGATCAATAACACAAGTGACAGCTTATGTGGAGCAAGGGGAACACTTCTCCATTGTTGATGGGAGTGCAAACTTGTACAACTACCATGAAAATTAATATGACAGTTCTTCAGAAAGTTGAGAATGGATCTACCTCAAGAACCAGCTATACCACTGGGGCATATACATAAAGGATGCTCCATCCTACCACAAGAACACTTGCTAAACTATGTTCATCAAAGCTTTATTCATAATAGCCAGAAACTGGAAACAACTTAGATGTCCCTCAGAAGAAAAATGGATAAAGAAAATGTGGTACATTTATACAATGGAGTATTACTCAGCTGTTTTTAAAAAATGACAGCATGAAATTTTCAGGCAAATAGTGGAACTAGAAAAAATTACCCTGAATGAGGTAACCCAGACCCAAAAATATAAATTATATTATGTATTCACTTATAAGGGGATATTAGCCTTTAAGTATATGATAACCAAGCTGCAATCCATAGACCCAGAGAGGTTCAGTAAAGAACACTCTGAGAGGATGCAGAGATCTTTCTGCAAAGGGGCAATAGGATAGATTTCACCAGCAGACGGGGGCAGGTGGGGGTAGGTGAGAGGAGGGAATCAAGTGAGGGAGGAATGGGGTAGAGGGAGAGAGTGTGGGGAAATATGGCTGGATTTGAGGGCAGGGACCTGGAGTGGGGTGTGGAAACTTAGTGCAGTGGATACTTCCTGTAATCTTATAAAGATGATCCTAATAAGGACTACTAGTAATGGAGGATATAGTCTCAACTAGATAGACATCTCTTGTAGCCAGGCAAGGCTTCTAGTGGAGGGTCTAGGTTGCATTCAATTGAGTTGTTGGCCAAAGAGGTCCCATGAAAATCCCCAAACAACCCAGGCTGTTGCTAATAAAGAAACTGACTCTGAAAACTGACAGCGCGGGGGGGGGAGGGGAGGCTTTGCTGAGGATAACACCCACACAACTCATTGAACATGGAGAAGTGGAGTTAGTACCTACATGGAGCCCATACCCCTACATTCTAGTCTCTTTGGTGCAGGAAGATATTCTACAGGCTACCAAAAGAGAAACATGAACACCAACCCAGTCACAAAACCTTTAACCTACAAACTGTCCTGCCTGCAAAATATACTAGGGCAATGTGGCACTGAACTTGTTGGAGTAGTCAACCAATATCTGATTTGATCTAAGACCCACTCCATGAGAAGGAACCCACACCCTACACTGGTAACCAAGACCCAGAGATAGATAGCCCAGAGACCTACTGTAAAACCAAGCAATATTTATCTAAAGAAAAGAAAAAACTCAATAAAGTGATTTCTAATGATATTCTGTTATAATCATAGATTTGTGCCTTATCTAGTCATCATCAGAGAGGCTTCCTTTGGCAGCAGATGGGAACAGATGCAGACCCATTATACATAGAGAGTCTAAGTTAAGGGTCTCCATCAAATCTCTCCCCTCAGAACTCACAGAACTGCACAGTGGAGGAGGCGGAAGAGTATAAGAGCCAGAGGGTATGGAGGACACTAGGAGAACAAGGCCTTCTGAAACAAGTAAGCAAGATGCTTATGAGCTCACAGAGACTGAAGCAGCAGACACAGGGCCTACATGATTCTACACCAGGTCTTCTGCCTATATAGCATAGCTATTAGCTTAGTATTTTTATATGACTCCTGACTGTGAGAATGAGTGGGTCTCTGATTCTTGTGTCTGCTCTTGGTGCTCTTTTCCTCCTATTGGGTTGATATTTCTACTTCCATATGATAGTTTTTGCTTTGTTTTATTATATTTTATTTTGTCATATTTTAAAAAAAGTGACCATCTAGTACTAACAGCAACCAGAGCAGACAACATTGCTGAGCACATCCATGAAACATGGGTAATGTTCTTTTGGGTTTTGTCAGTTTGTTTCCTGTATATTTTAGGGTAGAGGAACTAATTGTATTGATTCTTCCCAATAGAGAACAATGGAAAAAGTCCACAACCTAAGGAAAGCATTATAGATAATCAATCTAAAGCAGAGCAAGGGAGACAGTTCAAGGGGAAAGGGTGCTTGCCACTAAACCTGACCACTTCCATTCAATTCCTAGAACACATGTGCGCGCGCCCCCCCCCCCCCAAGAAGACAGAGAGAGCAAGATCGAGAGTTAGAGCCCACCTCTGTGCTTCATGTATCTTCCAGACTAGGCACTGTTTAAGCGAAGAATGTCTTGACTAACAGTTGTGGTGGTGACAGTGTGTGCTGAGCCTGACTCCTGAGTTACTTCCTGGATGCTAGCTGTGGATGGGCTAAGCATGCTGAGCCTAGCTCCTCTGCTACCACCACAGGACTGAAAGGCAAACATGCCTTTCAAATGGAAACATACTTTTATTTCCTGAGGGCCCTCTAATCAAGGCAAAAGCTATTACTTGATCGCATAATTAACCTTAGGAATAGAAGTGTAAACAGCACAATTCATGAAGCTGTTAATTGGTCTTTCTGCTACCAATATTAGCCCAAGTTGATCTGCTGTTCTCCTCTGTTGAGTATTTTAAACGGGAAGTTTTCTCATTTAGATTTCTCCAGCACAACCAAGAGGGCAAAGAGTAAAGCACGGTATTTCCAATGGTCTAAGAATATTCTGTAGGTAAGAGCTATTTGTTTTTCCTGGAGGAAGAGACCATTTGGTATATTTGGACCTGGTTCCAGTCTGCCCTTCTGTGCACTCTCTAGCCATTGGGTCCTTGATGCAGCAGAGCAGACCTCTAGGCAGCAGAAACATAAAACAGCCAGTAATACTCATGTGCAGTCATGTGCTGCTCAGACTTGGAAACTCAGTCTTGTTTAGCAGTGATTTATTTGCACTACTGCAACAATTCCTTTACTGAGTGGGAATAGAAATATTGGGGAATGTGTACACTCAGGGCCTGCAGGTGAAGTACCTGTCCACATGCATGCATGTGTGTGTTTGTAGAAGGAATGTTCTTTGGGGGATTCAGCACCAGAATCATTGTGAGGCTTTTTTTAAAATTTGATTTTTTTGAAATATTTTTAAATTTTTTGTTAATATTTTATTATGTATACAGTGTTCTGTCTGCATGCAGGCCAGAAGAGGGCACCAGATCTCAATATAGATGGTTATGAGCCACCATGTGGTTGCTGGGAATTGAACTCGGGACCTCTGGAAGAGCAGCCAATGCTCTTAACCTCTGAGCCATCTCTCCAGCCCCTTTAATTTGATTTTTATTGAAGTGTGTGTGTGTGTACATATATGTATATGCCAGTGCCTTTGGAGACCAGAAAGTAGGGGGTCAGAAACCTTGGAAATTACAGGCATTTGTGACATGAATTCTGCGATCTGAGCTCTAGTTCTCCGAGAGTGTAAATGCTGCTAACCACTGAGCAATCTCCCCAGGCCCACAGTCCCTGTGAATTTTAAAGAATTGCACTTGGCCCAGGTGTGGTATATACACTTGTAACCCCAATACCCAAGGGGCAGGGGCCAAAGTTCAAGGCCAACCTGGGAGATATAGCAAGGATTCAAAAAAATGAGAAGGAAGGGACGGAGGGAAAGAAGAAAGAAATAGTTGTATTCAACAAAGCAGGAGACGTTAATTCTAATATAAGACATATCACAGCATTCTCTTCTTTTTTTCACAAGGCACACCCATGTGAGAACTTGAGGCAAGATCCAGAGGTAGCAAACAGCACTTAAGGGACTCTTTCATTGAAACCCTGACTATGGAACCTAGTCATTTAGTTAAGTTAGACTCTGAACCTCTAAGGGCTGCATTAACTTAAAAAAAAACAAACAGGCTGAGGTAGTAGCATGAACCTTAATCTATTCACAGATACTTTAAAAAGTCTGAAGGTTTGAGTGAGCCATCACAGACACTTCAGAAAACTAAGGCACTGCCTGCTTCAGTAAACAGCCAATTTCAGTTGATAAGTAATGGTTGCGAGGTTCTACAAGACAGATAAAATTGCTCGTGGTCTGTCTTTGCTTTGAAACCTGAAGTCATCTCGCTGTATAAAAGTCTAGGCCACTGACCAGAAAGCCACAGTGAAGCATCCACAAATGCACAGCCGGTGACTACAGGACTCACAAAACCACAGAGCACAGACAGGCCATGTCTGTGGTTTGGGGCTTTGGAGCAAGCAGTCTAGGGTGTGTTTCAGAAGGATCAGGTGACAGCTCTCCTCTCTTGTCATTTAGAAACTTTGGGATTTGATCTGTAGAGTTGGTCTGACACCAGCTAGCCTTCTGCATTGGCCACCACACTCTGGGCCACAGTGGCTCACCCATTCTAGAATCTTCAAAGAGACCAAGCCAGGGCACATGAATTCACTCAAGAAATAGCTGTGACTCTGCCCTTGCAAATGGAAGGTCAGCAGTAGCCCATGGTACCAATATCCACCCACTCATTTCCCCTCCCACTTTCTGAGGACAAAATGCCTTTGGTGTTAGGGACTTGTGCATTTGCTTTAAGGACACATAGTTACTACACACCCAGAGAACTCCTTCCAAGTCACTAGCTCTACTTTTCTACTCTGGCCTTTTTGGAAATTTTCTATAGACATTTTTTAGGGAACAACAGAGTTCTAAAAACTGATACTCTAATCTTAGCTTTCAAGAAAGATCAGTTATTTACACTTTGCCAAGAAGTACTTCCCCATAGAGAAAAACAAACAACAACAAAACACCTTAAGACTGGGAAATATATCCCACTGTAAGTTAAGAAGAAGTGATGGGGAAATCGGCCAAAGAGGAGAAAGGGTTTACTTTGAGTAAAGTCCTTGAGGCTCCTGGAATGGTCTGAGTCCTCTTCAGGAGGAGCACATGGGCTGCTCCTCTATCTGCATGTTCTTAATTCGAATCCTGGATCCAAAGCTCCAAGCATCCCACTTCTGACTTCTGATATATATCTGTCTCCTTACAGAAATTGCACACCTAGAGTTTCATCATTAGATATTAATAATGTCTAATTATGGTCAATGAGGAATGAACTTGTCTTCCATCCCTTCTTTCCCCATTTTATCAAAATCATTAGTATTTACATTTTATAGCTTTGTAAATATTGTATATTTTAGGGTTAAATAAATAGTGCACTGTGATTGTCTTTTCAAACTCTTTTTTGAATTACCAATTGCCTCATTTTATTTATTGCTTAGCTTTTTATGTATTGAATCTTTCTGTTTTGTAAATGTATCATTTGAACTTCTGAACTTGGAGAAGTTTCTTTCCTATCATGGTGGATGATTTGTTGTTTTCTTTTGAATTCTTGGGACCTTTCCTCAGGGGCCCTCTATGCTCCCATTTCAGTTGATTCTTCTTAAGTTCAGCTGCCCATCTGTCATCCTACAATGCCCTTTGCTCAGCTTCTGGTTGACATCCTATTTCCTGCATGACACATTGTCTTAGTCAGTGTTCTGTTGCTATGAAGAGATGCCATGACCTAGCAACTTTTATAAAGAGAAGCATTTAATTGGGGCTGGCTTACATTTCAGAGGGTCAGTCCACTGTCATCATGGCGGGAAGCATGGCTGCACACAGGCAGACATGGTGCTGGAGGGGTTGCTGAGAGTCCTACATCTCCATCCATAGGCAGCAGGAAAGAAGGTGAGCCGCTGACTTGAGCTTCTGAAACCTCAAAGCCCACTCAGTGACATGAATTCTCCCACAGGGCCACACCCACTCCAACAAGGCCACATGTCCTAATTCTTTCAAATAATGTCACTCCCTATGTGCCTATGGTGGCCATTTTTATTCAAATCAACACACACACACACACACACACACACACACACACACACACACACACACGAGCACACGCACACACGCGCGTTCCTTGCTCATGGTTTATCGCATGTTTTATTGGACCACCCCTTTACCAGGAAAGCTTCGGAGTGGTGGCTTTCTGGGTCTTTCCATGCCTGAAAATGTCTTTTCTTTCTCCCTCTCTCTTAGCTGTTACAACCTAAATTGAAAATAAACCGCCTAAGTAAGTCTGAAGGTCCCTGGAATCTAACGCTACTATTGAGAAGTCTAAGGTTTTGATTCTTCCTCCTCCTCTTCTTTATGCAGTGCTGGAAATGTGTAACCAAGGGTCTCAGTGATTAGATGGGGTTTCAGATGCTTGGTATCTTGTTCGAAGAACTGAAACCACCAACGGAGATGGCTTTATTCAGAGGCAAAGTGAAAGCACAGAGTGGATGCACTGCAAGGGAGCTGCACAGAGTGGATGCACTGCAAGGGAGCTGCACAGAGTGGATGCACTGCAAGGGAGCTGCACAGAGTGGATGCACTGCAAGGGAGCTGCACAGAGTGGATGCACTGCATGGGAGCTGCACAGAGTGGATGCACTGCATGGGAGCTGCACAGAGTGGATGCACTGCAAGGGAGCTGCACAGAGTGGATGTACTGCATGGGAGCTGCCTGTCCTGAGCAAGCTTAAAGCTCAAGTGCCTTCCTGGCTTCCAGGAGGAAGAAGTTAGTTGCTGGGGCCAGGGCACGGGCAGTTTTCTGTTTTGATTGATAGGTTTAGGTTATGCAATCCTCTGTTCACTGCACATGTTCTTTCCCGTGATTCCTCTGCTCTTAATCATATGCACATCCAATCACGCATATGTATAAGATGTAAATAGGAGTTTATCTCTATAACCGTTGAAGACACAGTTTGCCTTATTGCCCATGGACCTAACTGGTGTAGGCTGGACTGATACACTGTCTCAAGTTTCAGAATACGTTCCAGGATGTGTTAGGTCACAAAAAGGAAGTTGCTAGGAAGTTGTTAAGGAGCTATATAGGTCAAAGTGACCAGTTACTTCATCTGGAGATGCGTTTGTGTGTTGCTTGATGCAGGTGTTGGGTCGGGGTTGTCTGCGGTTACTAAGTTATCCCTGCAAGCTACCTGCTTCAGCTGGAACCCAGAGCCTTGTGCATGTCTGGTAAATGCCCTATTAACCCAGTTATATCCCCAGCCCTTCCAGCTGTCTTTTTTTTTTTTTTTTAATTCCTGATTTTATTTTTTTTCTCTCTCAAGAGCTTAGAAACTTCTCCCTAGCCCATGTGCCCTAAGATTTTATAATGATGAGCCACAGTGTGGTCGGTTCTCTCGTTCGTTTTTTCAAAGGGATCTCGGTGGTCCTTCCAATCAGCTTTCAATTCTATTCATTTTCTTGTATTATTTTTGAATAATTAATTCTATATTCTCTACTTTCTTTTCTGAAATTCCTGTTATTTGGACAGTAGGTATGCCAGACCAATCTTCTAGTCTTTTATATTTTCTCTACTTTCAGTTTTTCCTTTAACTTTGATTTTTTTTTTTTAGTTTTTATTTTGAATTGAAGGTTTTAAATTTTTTTCTTCCATATTTTAGTTTCCATGAGCTCTTTTTAAAAGCTGCATTTTACTCCCAACTATACAATGCAGTATTTTCTGCTGTGAGGAGAACATGTTTCTTTATGTTTAAGATTTTGTATTATTTTTTCATTATGTATGTGGGCATGTGGGTATGTGCTCAAAAGTTCAGCTGGTTACAGAGGTCAGAGGCGTCAGATTCCTCAGAGGTGGAGTTTCAGGCAGTTGTGAGCCACTGTGGGTGCTGGGAACCACATTTGGTCCTCTGGAAGAGCAGTATGTGCTCTTAACCACCGAGTCATCTCCCTAGCTCCATGTTATAGTCCCTTATCAAGGTTTATTTCCTATTATGTTTTTGGAGGAGGGAATTACTCTTAAATTACAACCTTTTTTCAAATGATAGTAATCCTATCATATTTAAGAAACAGACACTAAAGACCAAAAAGTCTGGGCATGGTTGGGCATGCTTGTGACACCCAAGTGTGGGCTGAGGTGGAAATATCACAAGTTCAAGGACAGCCGGGGCTACTCTGTCTCAAGCAAAATCATAAACATAAAGCAATAAAGGTATACCAACAGGAAGCTGTGTTGCTTGAGTGGGCCAACGGCTCTGATGGAGAACTGCTGCAGGTACCTGTGTCTCAAACCTTTCAGCAAACGGACACACCAAAGCCGCCACCCAAGGGCAGTTTGTGCAGACATTTTCTCCCTCACCTCTCTGGGAGCAAGGCTCCACTCCGCGATACAGTCACACAGGGAGACTGCTTTCAGATCCCTGGCACATTTCGGGAGGTGGTTTGGACACTGCGTCCTGGAGGTTTTACAGATAAGTAAGTCTGAAATGGTCACCAAGACACAGTCAATGATAGTGGCAGCGATGACGATGGCCTTTGGGAAAGGAACACACACACGCTCCGGCCTCCACACATGTGGGATGACATCTGCATACCCCCCAATAACGTAAAACATTCAAAAATCTTCTTGAGTCACACAAGTGGCTGAGATGGAATTTGAACTCAATTGTCTCTCATCTCTGATGCTGATAATAGTGATGGATTGCTAATGTATGCTGAGGATTCACTGTGCTTGCTTGAACTTACCTTCTGCACAGGCTGGCCTCCTTTCATGTCTAAGAATGCAAAAGCTGCTGTTCCTCTATTTAGACGGCTGGTTTTGGCACACAAGTAGACCAGTAACATTTATTTTTAAAGATTCTTATGTAACTGAAGTATCTAACTTCTCTAGCAATAGCCCCTCCTCCCCCTGCCCAAGGACCTGAAAACAGACTTTCTTTAAATGATTATAATTACATTCATTATTTGTGTAGAGGGAGGGTGCAGGCATGCTGAGGCCAAAGGACAACTTGTGGGAGTTAGTTTTCATCTTCCACGACACGGGTTCCAGGGACTGAATGCAGCTGCCATGCTTGGTGACAAAAGCCCTTACTGCTCAGTCATCTTGCCTGCCCTAAAAAGGTGGCTTATGACTCTAACAACTCTCCCTCTATTTCCTCCACTGTTTGGATCTGATAGGACAGATTCTTCCTTGGCAACTCTTTTGTTTTTGCAGTTGGAAAAAGTGAGAAGATTCTGGTATACAACTCTGAGAAACTAGTTCTCTCCAGTCAAATTAGGGCTCTTGATTGCTTTTATATCTTCCAAAGTTGACAGGTCAAGAATAAGGATCACATTTTCTGGTATGGCGTGTGCGTGCATGTGTGTGTGTATGCATGATATACCATACATCCTCATGTTTGCCAGACAGTCTGAGTGGATATAACACAGTACATAGTGGTGCACACCTTTAATCCCAGTACATGAGAGGTGTAAACAGATAGAGCTTTGTAAGTGTGAGGCTAGCCTGCTCTACATAGGGCATTCCATGCCATTTAGGGCTGCATAGTGAGAGCCTTTTCTTTAAAAAGAAAAAAAGGGGAGTATCTGGAACCCCAGTACAGGTTTCTCTTTTTGTGTGTGTGTTTGTGACAATAAAGTGAGACTACGTGTAATAACAGTGTTTCATTGCACAGGTTAATTAAAAACACTTAGAGCCAAAGTGTACAATGGCCCTAGCTGTTACAAGTTATGGTAGTTATTAGGTCTCAAACCTGGGACAAATTCCTGAAGGGACTCTTCAATACATCAAAGCAGACCTGGCTGCCAGGTTCTCCCACCATCCCTCAGTCCCCACCTGTTATAGGCTTCTCCTGGCTGGGGCGCCCTGTCCCCTACCTTGAACATCTTCAGCCCCGGGACTAGGCTGCCCTTCCCCCATCTTCTTTTCCTAATATTATCCAGCCACCTCGGCTACACCGGCCCTTTGGCCTCTTGTCTGATGCTCTAGGTTCCCTCTTCTCCATCTCCCCTCTCCCTTCTTCTCACATGACCCACCTCAGTCTGAAGGTCATGTTCACTATGGACTCTCCCAGATGCCTCAGTCTGTGCTCTCCCTCATAGCTACCTTCTCTCCCACCATACTCCATTACTAGGAGTAGTAATGTTCTCCTTTTATTGCTTTTTTCATTCAGTAGTAAGTACAACTCTTTAATGACTACTATATGTCAGGTCCTATACTAACTTGGTTGTGTCCTCATATTTCCCCACTTACATATGAGGAGACTGAAATTGAGAGTCAGGCCAATTTACCTTGAAACTAAAGAAGCTACATAAGGGTCATGAGTTGCTGGGAGTTGTAGTACTCCAGATGGACAGGGGTTGCTGGGAGTTGTAGTCCTGGTGGGCAGGAACCATGCTGCTATGAGATGCATTTTTTATATTTTTGGTTTTGAGCCTAGCCTTTCCCGGCTGAGCCATCTCTCTAGCCCAAGATGCATTTCTTAATATACAAACCTGATGACTTCCTAGACATCTCAGAAGGAAGGGATCCACATTCCCGAGCCTTCGGTACTTTGATGTATCGTTCTGATTCTAAAGGTTCACTTTGGATCCAGTTTTGACCAAGTCTCCTTTAGTAAGCTTCAGCTCTCCCAAATCTGCATCCAATCTTTACCACAGGTACTCTAAATGGCACCCTTACCTTTGTACACTTGTGTACTTTTGGGGTATATTTAAACTAATCACTCTATAGGGAGCGTCATCAGCTTGACAGGCTCACTTTTTCTGATTACTATTAAGTGTGCTCTAAGGAGGGTTTGATGAAGTCTATGGACTGCAATGTGGAATTTAGTCTTGTTAGCAACATCATCATACTGAGGAGTGCTTTGCTGTTTCTTTTGTAAACTGTGAACCTCCTGGGGGCGGGGGAGGAGAGTAAGTTGGTAAACTGTTTTTGTGGCTCATTATAGTTGAACCTTTGATTTGCAAGAATCACTTCAAATTATTTTTTCCTTGCAGACCACAGATGCCAAAATGAAACGAAGTCCAAGGGCAAACAACAGAAGTAGGTTCAGAAGGAGAGAACCGGACAGCTCAGTGGTTCCTTGTCCTTCAGAATCAGATCTGAAATAGAAACGCCGCTATTTTTATACTCAAATGAAAACTGGGAAGTTGCCAGGCTTTTGTAGCAATGAGTCTTCCTAGGAGTTGGACCTAGAATTCCTTTATACTTTATGCTGGGGGAAGGTATATTGTGGGGCTTTCCCTTTCCCTGAACAACCTTTGAAATTACCTTTTGATAGTTGCAGACTAATGAAAGAGCTGAGGCAACTGAATATGTCAGGAAGCTTGTGAGTCAAAATTATGAACAGTTTCAATAATGATAGTCCAGTCCATGTCCTTTGCCACACTTGACAATGCCCACTGGGCACCTGTGCTGGTCACTTCTGTGACCTAATCCTAGCACAGTAATTCTTTACTTTCTTTAGAGTAAGACAAACACCTGAGTAGACACAAGATCACTGCCAGGTGTTCAATATTAGTTTGTATTACATTTCTGAAAGCCTGCAGAATCTGTGTGACCTGACTTAAAATAAATTGGTGTAACACAGTATATATATATATATATATATATATATATATATATATATACACACACACACACACACACACACACACACACATAAGTTCTACATATATATATATGCCATTTTCATTATATACCTGAATGAGCAACAAAAACAACTGTCAAATACAGAACATCACAATGACATGGGTCTGTTTTCTTAAAAACTGTATGTTTTTGTGTGTGTATGATGGGGACAGGAATAGAATTCATATGCCATGGTTACATATAGAAGTCAAAGAACAAGTTTTGGGAGTCAGTTCTCTCCTTCCACCACAGGTCCTGGGAACAGACCTCAGGGCACCAAGCCTGTGTACTAAGCCATCTTGCTAGCATAGTGAACACTTAAGAGCAGCTTCCTCTCACTGAGTTTTAAGTGTTCTCAGAGAGCTACTGTGCTTTTTAACATTCCATCCAATCCTCATATTAACCTTAGAAGATGCTATCTTCCATATCTGAATGTGAGAACAGATGAAGTTGAATGGTCAGAGATCTAGTAACTGACATTATTAGAAATGGGATGACTGATTATCTCAAAATTAGTGAGCTCTTAATTTTGGCCACGTTTGAAAAGGGGGTGTTTTCTTCAATTATACCACAGTATAGTGCCATTTATGGAACCCTTTGAAAAGATCAATTTCAAGAACTGTATCAGCCAATTAATTGTTGACCAGCATCAGCAATGTGAACAGCAGATGTGGCTCTAGGCTGTGCCTTGTCTTCTGGGAGCTGCACGGGAGCCCAACTCCTCTGCACTGTGTCTTGCTTTCTGTCATGTCCAGTCTTCAGTGTTTGCTTTCTTTGTTGTTCTAATCATGTAGCTTGCTGTGCCCTAATAAACCACAAAGAGGTCCCTGAACAGAGCGTAAGAGACAGTGCCGCTCCATGTTCAGGTCCGCCTTTACGACGGACTGTTTTTTAGGCTCCCACTCCTGGGATCTGGCTCAGCCTTTGAGCAGTGGGGCTCTGTGAACAAAGAATACAGACACTATGGCTGTTGAGAGGCTTGTTCTCGACAAGGAAGGATTCCATGTTTATTTGAGATTTGTTTCCTATGAGATTATTAGAGATATATGTCCTTCTACACTTTGTGACAGCAAGAGAATATAAACACTACAAAAGCACCTCCCTCCCAAACCTGTTTTTGTTTGCTAGAATTTCAAAGGCAGCATGAACTCAAGTGTAGGGAAACTGGTCGAATACCGCCATTCCACTTGTTAATCTGAGGTATTACCTACGCAGCTTGAGCTGCGGCTCTCAGGTCCATCTTTGAGGCACAGGTGACACAAGCCACTTCTCAGGGACGAGGGAGCTGAGAGAAGAATGTGTACTTGCTTTGGTGAGCACTCGATGTATGGAATTGTAGGATGAACCTACTCTTTGTAAGGCTCCTAGTTGTAATGATCACGCAGGCTTTAGACTGAAGGAAGCAGAGGTTGTGTCTATACACCCAATGCGAAGACGCGGAAGTATGCTCCGTGGAGCTGCCTCCCTGACAGCTCAGGGTGAGGTTTGAAGTGGTTCGCCCTGAGCTGGGCTTGGAAGCACTGGTTTCTATGTCACAATGTAGGGGATGCTAAGAAACCACAACCCGACTGTTTACAATATTAGACACAAGCACTATAAAATGAAACGGTGTTATCTTAGTGGAAGAAACAGGCATAATAACATGAAAAAACACATTTTATTGCACTTAAGTTATAAGAAAATAAAATTTCTAAGTGAATCAAACCATAGACACAATCCCTTTAAAGGTTGTTTTCCTCCATCATGTCAGGTTGTTACATAACTAAAATTAACCAACTTGAATCTGATTGTTTTAAATCAGACTATAAATAAAACAAACAAAAAAATAAACAGGAGGAGGGAAAAAAAAGACGGCCTAGGATACAGTGTTAACCACTTTCACAGTTCAGCTTGAGTTACGGCTCCTGGTGAATGAGGCGGACCATCTGACTCCCGTTCATCGCGCTGGTTTGCGTGTGACAATGTCACTACAGAGCGAATGTTCCTCTCACGTCAGTTACTCAGAGCAATGAAACTGTAACAGTTGTTTTCCCAAATACTGTAAGATGCTACGACTGACCAGCAACTTCCTTTTATTTTGTATTATATATATCTTTAAAATATCTTGTCAGTTTTACTTTGTACGTTCATCCATTCACCACAGCCCTCAAAAAGAAGTTTCTCCACAGAACAGGCACCTCAGGCTCTGTCCCAAGGAATGTGTTTTATTTTTTTGCCCAGATAAAAGAAAATAAGCTTTGCACACACTCTCGATTCTTTATTTGCAGGCAAACTTCACTCTTTGTTTTCTGAAACTTTTCCATTCCAGCCTCTTAGAGGCACAGCTGGCTCAAGTTTCAGTGGCAAAAAAGTAGTTTTTTTTTTTTTTTTTTTTAACCAAACTAGAGCAAATTTGGAATTCAGTCTGGGACTAAAACGTCACAGCAGAAAAAAAATAAAAAAAAATAATTTGCTTTTTCTTTCTTTCATTTAGCAGCATAAATAAGTTTGGCCACTGGGTGTACAGTACAGGGTGGGACAATGACCCCATATTTGAAGACCTACTTCTAGCACCAGCATCAAGAATTAGATCCATCTCAGGACTCACAGGACCCAGGACAACTTGCCACCTTTGAGCAGCGTTCGCACTGAAGGGTGTGTATGGAAGCAACAATGAACAGATTAACAGAGGCTAATACTGTGATTGATTGACATTGGCAATGGTTGGCAAAAAAAAAAAAGAGAAAAAAGAAAATGAAAGCTTTATGATAACTGTACAAAAACAATTCACAGTAATTTTTTTAAGCTTTTCCACTTCAGAAAAATGACTTTTTGTTGCAGATGCTCTCTGATTAGAAGATAACCAGCCCATGTTTGGATATTATTGCCACTCCTTTCTAGGTGATGGTGACAACATCTCGCTGTAGCTCCGTCCAATGAGCACTGGAGAAGAAAATAAAGAATAATTGCACCTGGTTGGATTTAGAAAGTCTCGTTTTGCAAAGCTGCCCCTCAGTCAGAAGTGAAGCCTCTGGGTGGTACAACAGCCGCCTCCTGTCAGTTAGGGTTTCTTGTCTCTTCTTACCTTCTAGGTCTGTAGGTCTTCTCAATCTGTTGTCCCAAGCCAACATCCTGCACCACTGAGTACAAGGGATTTTTTTTTCCTTTTCTTTTTTCCTTTTTTTTTCTGCTTTTTTTCTTTTCTTTTTTTTTCATTTCTTTTTTTTTTTTGTGGAGGGGGAAGGGCAGGGAGTATATTGTCTACACAGTTGGACAAAATTCATCTTGTCTGCTCTTCATTTCATGTCCACATCAAAGTCCAGCACCAGCAGCTTGGTTTCTTCAGTCCCATTCCGACTCCCGACTGCACACACCAGCTTTGTGTTTGAGGCTCTGATCCGCCACACAACTCCCCCACTCCCCCCACTCTCCAATGTGACTAGGTTTCGAATAAATTCACCCGTTTTCAAGTCCCAGAGTTTTACAGTCCCATCGTCTGAGCTGGTGATCACGAAGTTCTTGTTGAACTGTAAACAGGTCACAGCACTCTGATGTTTGTTGGGACCTAGGCAAAGGCAAAGGGATTTCATTAGTGCTCGGGAATGATGGTCAGGAGGATGGGCGGGGGGTACTGCTGAGGAACCACAGTCAGAGGCTACTGAGCAGAACCTGTACTCTCTACATTAGAACATACGAGAACCTGTACTCTCTACATTAGAACATACGAGAAATGTAACATTTAAACAGGTGCATAGTTAGAAGCCTTCTTGTAATTTAGAACCAGTTTGGATGAAAGAAAATCTGGTAGCTATTTTAACTAAAGTACCAAGTCTCAAGAGCTGTGTCTCCTAGAAACCGTGGTTAGCCACCAGGCACACACTGTGTCCCTTGGCTCTATGGCAGACAGCGTTCCCTAAAGTGACGCAGGCAATGCAACTTCAGACATTCCATTGTTGGAAAAACGAATGTGACAGATCTGTCACTCATTCTGAACGGACCAGTCAAAGAAGAAAACTGAACTTAGACTAACCCCAAATTCCCAGGAAGAATCAAAATTAATGGGCAAGGTTGCCATGTGATCCCCTCCAGATGGCCTCGCTAAAAACAAACAATCAATAAAATCTTCTAAGGGCCGTGACTAAAGAGAAAAAAGTTATTCATGAGGAACACAATGACGCTGAGCCTCCTGACGTCAAAGCTTCTCATGAGTAACCTTTACCTCACACACACCGTTACTCTTTTCATTCCAACTGAAGCAGTTGACTAGGTGGAGGCCAAAGTAATTTCCTGTCAGAGACGCTTCAGTTCAGAACAAAATGATCACTCAAAAGAAGTGCTGCACGTCTTTCTTCTCATTGTTAAGGTTAAACAGAGTCAACTGAACACGCAGGAAATGAGTAACAATTTTCACATTAAAGACACAATTGAAAACCATTTCTCAAGGTGGCCTAGTTTTGAAAGCCAAACATTCATAAACTCATCAGGAGTAAGTACTCTGCATGAGGTTAAATCTCTGTTCTATGCAGGTTCTCTCTTGAATAGCAATGACATTTTTAAAGAACATGGCTAAAGGAGGGTCAATATTTACCTTGCAATGTTTGTAAACACTGTCCTGTTTTGATATCCCAGATTTTAACTGTAGAATCTGCATTCCCAGAGACAAGAATATTGTCTTTGAGTTCCATTCCACTTGTCAACGACTGGTGTCCTGTTAACGTGTGAATACAATTCCCTGTCTCCACATCCCAGACTCGGATTGATGTGTCGAGAGATCCACTCACCACATGGATGCCATCAAACTACAACAGACAAGGGTATCAGAACAGAAACAAGGATTCCTTTCCTATCAGCTGTAGACGGTACTCATAATGGCGAGGGGAGCAGAGGCTATACATGTAAGGTCAGAACAAAGAGCATATACTGGGGTAAGCTGCAGGGAAGCGGATGTGAATGCCATGATTCAGGTCTGTGGAGCATGTCTCCAAAACACTTCAGAAATTCTCTTAAAATTATAAAAAGAAAAGAAACAAAACAGCCCAATAGTTCAGACAAGAGGCAGATACAACTTCAAAAAGGAAACAAAGCACCTGAAATGAACAGCATTACTTTCAGAGCACCTGTCCTAGCAGGAAGCAATATCCCATGTACTCAGTAAGACTGAATCTGACTGGAAGCCAAAGCCAGTGCTTGAGACAAAAGATGTGCTCATCAGCATCCAAGGCGTGGGGAGGGCCACAGACAATTTTCAAGATGCTCAAAAGTAAACTCCATTAAAAACTGTTTGTAAAATGAACTTGTTTACAAGAACTTAATGCTAAAAGCCAGTCAACACCCACCACTCCCCAGAAGGTGTGTATAGTGTGCGCCTATCTAGTATGAGATCATTCTACATGGCTCTGAACACAATAGCAACAATGGTAGCAGCCAATTCCTCCCGTTGGAAGCCATGTCTTTGCTAAAGTGATCATCATTATTTGGCTGGTATCAGTATCATCAATTAGAAATCCAATGCCCTAAGAGCAGTGATGTCAGCACTGGGATTCCGCTGTACTTTGCTCATCACTAACAAGCAGGAACTGGGAAGGAAATTATGTAAGAGGAAATATTTTAAATGGAAAATGCTGCATTTCCAGACAAAAAGGTGACCCATGTTTTATGTCTAATTACTGAACATCTCGAAATATTATACTCTACTAATGACTATCAAATTCAAATCTAAAGGAAAACAACAGGTTAGTCATCTCTCTATGGCTCCCAGTTGGTGGCCCTGGACAAGTACACAGCTCTCTGCAGAAAGGTTCCACAGCCACTTCAAATGGGGACGGAATCACAACTACATGGTTCATCAATTTTTAGCTATCAAGGCAAAGGGGCAGCTTTTGGCCAAATTAATCCTCAGCTAAGGAGTTTATTAAAGTCCAAGTTATTCTACTACGAGACTAACTATTAATTAATGTAGCAAAATTTACAGCCCTGAAGTATCAGGTTCCAAGACAAATATTTGCATTTTAAAGAGAAAATGGATCACAGAAATTGAAACCATTAAATCAGTTAAATGATTCAAAATGTATGTTTCTTCATGCTTATTTTAAGGTATCTATAAACAGCAAGTTGACAACAGGCATGTGAGGAGAACAACCTCATGAGTCGTCAGTGGAGTATCTAAGGGGTGGAGACAGTGTCTTACCTGTAACGAGTAGACTCTATTAGTGTGTCCCTGTAACGTGTGCAGGCAGGTCTCCGTCTCTGGATCCCACACCTTCACCATAAAATCATATGCTCCACTAACAACCCTCCTGCCATCATACTGAACGCAGCGGACTGCTGCTACGTGACCCATCAAGACGTGTAAACACTGGCCGCTCTCAATATCCCAAACCCTAAGAGTGGCATCTCGAGAACCGCTAACAACCCTGCAAAGTGGAACAGAGTACAAGAATTAGAATTTGGAAGAGCATGGATGCACAGAACAGGTTAAATGGCCCTTCTCTTTTTCTTAAAGAGAAATGCTTTCACAAGAAACTCTGATGCCTTCAAATATAAATTTGGGTTACTCCGCCTGGAATGGGAAGTAAGGAATATTTAAAGTTTATCTGGCTGTTTCCCCTTGACTTATGGACCTTGGTTCCACCTCGAGGTTCCAGGGCACAGTCTGGAAAGAACTACACTGTATTCAAGAAGCAAGCAGCTCTCCACACACATAACACAAACTTGAGTAGAAGTGAGATGGTAACATGGAACAGGCACAGGCCTTCAGTGCACATCCAGGTGGTGTCAACTTAGAACAATTTAGAACTTTCCTTCCTTATTATCTCTGTCACTTCATTACACTTCAGTTATGAACTCTTATTACCTATTTGAGTATGTAAAAATTTCAATATGATTATTTTCAACAAAACAGAATTTTAAAATGAATTTGGGACTCAGAAAGCTATAGCTGATTCCTTACACTTCACATTCAGGAAAAATCAGTTTCAGACGAGCTCACAGCTGCTGATTCACAGAGTTTTAAAGATATTCCAATAGAAGAAACAGAAATGCCTAAAGAAACTAGCTCAGGGCTGGAGAGATGGCTCAGCCATTAAAGGCTAGGCTCACAACCAAAAATATAAGAAACTGGCTCAATGTTATAAAAATTATACTCTTCTGAAAACTAGAGTTACATAATCATGCAGTTACCTCTGGATTACTAACCAAACACTGTTACGTCACTGTCAAGATATAAATCTCCACATTTTAAAGAGTGGAATGTTAATATGGGAAAATGAATGCAGCCAAAATGGAAATACAATGTCTTTTGAAACCCATTCTCTAAATTTTAATCACAGAATACACTGTGCAAAGCAGGCTCAAATTTACAAGTGAAAAGGAGTACCTTGTATATACTACGACTGTATGGAAGTCTATTTACAGCAACAGTTCCTAATAAAAAGAGCATTGTGGACAGAGTTATTGGTCATGAATGCTGTGGATTCGGTGGAAGGACCTTCTAAGATATACCCTCTTAGAGAAGGTCTCTACAAGCTACAGACTCAGTCTCTTGTCTCTAGCTTCCCAGTGCAAAGATTAGCAGCATGTGTCACATCCAACCCAAAGTACATTTTTTGACAAATGAAGTAGAAAACCCAATTTCTTGGGGTGGGGGGAATGAAGCCATATCCACAGAAGGACATGACTTCAGCAGAAGGGCAGCACAGGTGAGACAAAAGCACCAGGCAGAGGTATTGGGAAGGGAAGGGCAAGCAGGCCAGGGTCAGCTGAACCCACTTTGAAAATGGGACTGAAAGCACTCTCTTCATTTGGTGGGCATCAGTAGGGCAACACTGCTATCCTAATATGAGGGCTCTCTGTCTGCTGTGCAAAAGGAGAGCTCTGGATAGGGCAGATGACAAGGGATGTGTAAGTAAGTTACAGCCCAGGACCTCGATGCTTATCTACATCTAGGGATGAGATGGAGTTGGGCAAGGTGGATGGGTCACTCAGGGACTCAAGCTAGAGGTCCCAGTGACTGAATCTATTGCTCTTGCAAAGCATAAATATGAATATCAAGAAAGAAAATGATTTTTCTTTGAAGGTAATGAATCATCAAAACAACAAATGGATTAGAGAGCAGTTTCAAGAAAAGCAGCCATACGAGCATCAAACGAAGAAGAAAATTTTAAGACAACCCTCCAATTTTAAGCCAATATAACCTGACTTTCCTAATTTAGGAACATTTGCACTCTGATCATTAGTGTCTACCTGAAGAGCTTATTAGCACTATATGAATCCCAAATTCCCAAGTTAACAGAAATGAAAGTTGAAATCATAAGACCTCCTTACCTTTTCTCATGGAGATGCATACACCGCACAGTGGACGTGTGCCCGTACAAAGTGTGTATGCACTCTCCAGTCTCAGCATTCCACACCTTCAGAGTCCGGTCAGTGGACCCACTAATGATGACATTGTCTCGCATCTGTGACGACCACACTCCACCTGTGTGTCCCACTAACGTTCTCAGACACTGCAAAAACACTTCAGAGGATTAATTTTAGGTAGAAATGAAAGCAAGTCAAAGAATAAACTAATATCTCATTAAAATCTGGAACAAAATTTATTTATTCAACTTTGTTAGCACCAGGAAAGCACTTTTGCACACCAGTGCTGTCTAATGCCATCACTACTTTGCTTCTTGGTAGAGGTATATGGTTTTAACACGCACACACAACTGAGGAACAAGTATGGAGAAAGAAAACATGATATGAAACATAAGATTCATGGGATGGGGATGGAGATGGCTCACTGGTTAAAGAACACCAGCTGCTCTTTCAGGGACTTGAGTTTGATTCCCAGCACACACATGGTGCCTCACAACCATCTATAACTCCAGTGCCAGGGGCTCTGACACCCTCTTCTGATTTCTGAGGGCTCCTACCACTTGAAAAAGGTATACAGACATACATATAGGTAAACACTTACAAAATGAAGTAAAAAATTTTTTTAAAAAGAAGAATCATATGAAATAAAGCATAAGACATGACAGAAAGCAAATATACTAAGATGTGAGCAAGCTCAACAGCTCTAGCCTGGCTACCAAGATCAAATAACGCTAAATCTGCTGCAGGGTGTCTTCCAGGGAAGAGAACCAAGACAAGAATGCTCACAGAGTTGGGTGTGGCCACATACCACGGTTCACACAATTCACCCCATCTGCCTGAAGGCAGTACTTAGGGGCTGGCTATGCTACTTCTAGACGTGTAAAGACAGACACTGAAACTCTGAGATAAATCCAAAACTAATATTATACTCTGGAAACATGTAGTTGCTTTGAAAATTTTAACATCTGCTCTGCGTATGTATAAGATTCTTGTCCAAGGAATAACATAGCAAAAGATATATTTTTATTTTATTTTTTTATTTTTATTTTTTTTGGTTTTTTCGAGACAGGGTTTCTCTGTGTAGCCCTGGCTGTCCTGGACTCACTTTGTAGACCAGGCTGGCCTCGAACTCGCAAAGATCCGCCTGCCTCTGCCTCCCAAGTGCTGGGATTAAAGGCGTGCGCCACCACTGCCCGGCTAAAAGATATATTTTTAAAAACAGACTTTTCTCATACTGTGCTTCATTTCCTTACCATTAAAGTCTTAGAGAACTTAGATTAACAGGATTTACTTGATTTCTAAATTACAGATTGCTCTGCAACAAAGCACTTTATAAGGAAAATTCCAAATCTCTCAGTCATATTGGAAGCTATAGGAAGTAATAATTCTAACTCACATGGGCAAGGTGAAAGGTAAACTCAGAAAAGAGGATGTGCATCTGAGAAATCTTAGAATATCTAAGTGACAAAGATGAGGAACTATTTAAATGAAGAAAACATTACTGCTGCCACCATGCCCAGGTGACATTTCATAAACACAAGGAGAAGACCACGTTTCTAAAGAAGGTCTGATATTTTGTTATCAACAGTTTAAGGTCAAAACACTCCCTTTACTGTGACTGTACACATGAAAAGGTGACATACTGAAGTATGGGAAGAGGAGGACTTACTTTTCCCGTCACTGCTGACCAAACTTTTAAAGTGTTGTCATCAGAACCACTAACTATGCGATTACCACAGAACTGTAGGCATGTGATCACATGATCATCATGCCCTTTCAGCACCTGTAAGAAAAATGCAAACATCACATGTATGTTATTACATCATGTTCTTTAAAATACAGCTACATGCTGCAGAGGTGGCTCAGACATATCCCCAGAAATCGCATTAAAACTGGGTATGGTCACACAGAGGCCTGTCACCCTGCACTGAGGGGTGTGCACACAGGAGAATTGTTGGAGCTTATCGTTGCCAGCCTAGCTTGAGGATCAGTGAGAGATTCTATCTCAAAAAAGGTAAGTCAGACAGAGAATGAGAACAGGAAAATCACATCCTTCTCTGGCCTTATATGTGTTTGCATGGGTATATGCAAGGACACACACATATGCATACAACACACACACACACACACACACACACACACACACACACCAGTGAAAACAAGGAGCCATGTGTCAGAACAGCAATCTGTAACCTATTTTTAGAATGAAATTTATATAAAATACACAGCACATCTATTTCCTAAACGACTAAATATGTGATTTCCATATTGCATTAAATTTAAAATGTCCACTATTAGCATTTTACTAAACCAAAACTTCATAAAGATGATTCTAACACAAATGTCTAATCTGTTTAAGTGAAAAGACAGTTAGACATTTACTTCTAGGTCTAAGAAGATGTTTTTAAGTTGGTAATGCAAGTTAGGATGGAAACTTAGGTATAGAACATTAAACTCATTGAGATAGATAGATAATAGAATATTAATATCAGTTGCCAAATATGTATGGACTGGACATTGGGAATGTATGTTATTCCTTATAATTTTCATAATTGTGGCCTAATTATTCTTATTGTTTTGTATTGTATTTATTGTTATAAGAAAAAGAGCCTTTTATTGGACTAAAATGGGGAGCTATTGGGAGGAAAAAGTAACACCTTAAATAAAAAAAAAAAAAAAAAAAAAAAGCAGATAGGAGGGTGAGGGGGAAGAGGACAGGAGGGTAGGACCAGGAGGAGAAGGAGGGAGGGGACTATGACTGAGATGTAACTTGGAAGTAATAAATAAATGTAATAAAAAAAAAGATAATTACTTTCCTTTAGCAAAAACCATAGACAAGAAGAAATCCAGGCCTAATGGCACAGGCTCCTAACTGTAGCTGGCAAGAAGACAAGACAGAAGGTCACAGGTTCAAGGCCTGCCCAGACTGCCAACATGAGCTCCAGGACAGAATTTTAAGAATCCTTAGGATAAAATTTAAAAACAAGAAGAAAAATAAGGTACCTAGAAATAGAGTAAATAGCAGTTTTTTCAACCTAAGAATTATGCCAGTGCATGTTGGGATATAAAACAATACCTCCTAAAATTGGCTAATTTTTTGTTACAAAAGTATATGAATTAAGTATTTCTACCACTTATATATCTGAAATAATATTCTCAGACAGAAAATGAGACTTCTGCTTCAAAAACAAAGAAAAATCCACAAAAACAAAAACTGATATTTCTCAAAAAAAAAAAAAAATCCTGTTTGGCCTATGTGGCTAGAGGGGCTGCAAACTTTTAGTGAGTATGGTAACACAATGTCATGCAGAGTGGTCTACAAGAAACTCTAGACCATGTTCTAGATCTTGACCATTCAACCTAACCTTGTCTCAAAAAGTTCAGGTTGGCTTTAAACTCACAGTAATCCTCCTGCCTCCAGCTTCTTGAATACATGGATTACAAGCATGATACACCATGCCTGGATCAACTTATCTTTGATTCCATTAAAATTATCTGTTTAGAGAAACCAGAACTAAAAGAACACTGCTACTTGCATTTGAGTTAATTTTGAAATAGTCAGTTTTCTTTCCACAAAAGGTAGGCATCAAGTTACACTGTGGCCACCGTGTGAAGAGATAGAACAGGCATTGTTACAGGGTAAGGGTTTCTGTTAGCAGGCCAAGAGGCTGTTACCTTAGGAGATTTGAGTTCCCCTCGCCTCCAGTTTGTATCAATTCTGTGCTGTCTGATGTATGCACTCTTCCATGGGCTGTGTACGAAACCTGGTTTTATTATTTTTCTTCTCTTGATGTGCAATGGTTCATCAATTCCTAAAGTATCAAAGAGTTCAAGAGAATAAGTCCTTTCACCGCTAATAAAAATTAAACGTTTTATAAAGATCTTGTTTTCTCTGCTTAGCACCAGTAAAACAGAGACTGCTGAATTCTAACCACCACTGCTGTGCAGCAGTGAGCCTGCATTTGGTATGGGGCTTTGTACTACTCTTCTCTTTCTACAATGGCTCTGGGAGGTGCTGGTTGGACCTGCAAAGTCGGGACTGCGTGTGTGAATGTAAAATGGTAGGAGCACTGCTGTGGAATTCAGTACAGTGACTCCTCAAAACCACAAACAGAATGCAGGATGTAGTATTCTCACTTCTGCATGTATATTCAAAAGATTAACAGCAGAGATGTGAACAGGCATCTATACACCAAGAGGGGGGAAACAGTCCAGGTCTTCTTTAGTAGATGAAAACAACAACAATAACAAAACCAAGTGCAGCAATCACACAGTTGAATGCATTTGGCCTTAACAAAGGGCATGTGGATACATGCTGTGACATGAACCTTCAAGACATTTTGCTAAGTGAATAAGGCAATTACAAAAGGACAAACACTGTACAATTTTACTTTTTACATTTTTCTAGAATAGTAAACTTACAAAGATAAACTTACATGTAGCAACAGGAATGGAGGGATGGGGAGAATATCATTGCAGCATATACAATAAAATAGCGTAACTGATACTGGCCTGGAACTCACTCTGTAGACCAAGATGGCCTCCAGCTTTCAGCAATCCTGCCTCTGTCTAAGTGGTATAATTACAGATGCACACCGTATGTATGTATGTATATATGTATGTATGTATGTATGTATGTATGTATGTATGTATGTATGTACGCATGCATGCATATATAGGAGAGAAGAGATATGTACACATGTATAACAAGACAGGGTGTCCAGGACAGTCTGGGTTGCCCTGGAACTTGGTATGTAGACTAAGCTCTTCAGAATCATTTTTTAACAAATACAGTTTTTGAAAGAACATTTAAAAATGATTCTGAAGCTGTGCGTGGTGGCACAGCCCTTTAATCCCAGCACTCAGGAGGCAGAGGCAGGTAGATCTCCATGAGTTCAAGGCCAGCCTAGCTTGCATATCGATTTCCAAGACAGCCAGAGCTGTACAGAGAGAGCCTGACTCAAGTCGGGTAAGGGATCTGAAGGTAAGGCAGAGTCGATTAACTCTGGTTTACAGGGAAAGACATTTGAAAAAAAAGAATTTCACTCATTAATCCATGAGCAGCCAGAGGTTGACTGTAGAATCAGGCTTAACAAGAAGCACTTGAGGTCTTCATCACAAATCTCTACTAATCCTCTCAAATTATCAATGCTCCCCACCTGGTCATACAGCTATGAAGGGAACATTATCTATAGAATATAGCAGTACCATTTCTACCCTCAATCATTTTGCTTTTCAGAAACAATTATTTTTTTCTAAATGATTACTTTTCAGGATGCCTGTTTGCAAGACAGAAGGTCCTCCCTTTGATCAATATGGAGAACACTTACTCCTTAAGAAAGATTAAAACCAAATTAAACCAGACTATGTCTCAAGAATATAAGGCCCATGACAGGAAGACCATGATGAAAGAGTACTATGTCCCTAGCATCGATCTATGAATGTTCAGCTTACAGGAGGTGCTCAGTAAGTATTTTTAGGAGGACTGGATAAAATACGTAATTACTTGGGTTTTTAACTCCTGACTTGTGGTTTCCTTTAAATCAGGTGGACTCCTTCACTGCTGGGATCAAGAAAGTGAATGGACAGACTCACTCTGGCAGGCACCACTGAGCCAGCCATTTACTCTCCCTGAACAGGAAAGTTATTCTGTCAACTTGTTTCCAGAATCCTTTGCTTCTTGCTTCTTTAGAGCAGAAACATATCCTCTATGTGTTATTGTGATTTTGAACCTTACCCTCTTCTTTACATTTCTCTCTCCAGAGAAGGTTGTCCTCAGCCAAAATTCTCCAGTATCGACAAGTCTGAGCCGCTTGCAGCAGGTCTTTGGGTTCCAGGAAGGAAAGTACATAGAGAGCCAGCTATGGGAAAGGAAATACAGATGGCATACTCACTTCAAAGAACCACAGAAAACAGAGGCTACTCTCCACAGGATGGGCATCTCCCTAGGACTGCAGCACTTCAGTGGACGAAGTGAATCAAGAAAAGTGGTATTTTAAGAGCAAAGAAAATGTTCATTAATCTCATTAGGAATCTGAGGCTTTATTCTAGATGACCTGTGATTTTATTGGTATTTACTTACAAAGTGAGAACAATGGCACCTATCACAAGTTTCTTGTGTGAGCCTAGGACTCAAGTTCTTAGATTAACCTAGCTGTTGATAATGACTTGAGATTTATTCACACCAATTATTAGGAAAATACAAGTACATTTTATGTCAATATGGTAATAATGCTTTAAATAATACATGCCCTCTTAACATACTTCCCTAAAGGCTTAGTCTATGCCACTCCTCTTTCACATAGGAAATAAACAACCCCAGGATTTGGAAACAAAAAAAACAAAGATGGTATGCTAAGCCAGGGCTCTCTCCTTCTTAACTTCACTTCTTTTATTCCTCAAGTAGTCTTTGAAAGACATAGAAGCCAAGAGAATCCTTTGAAGCCTTTTACCTTTTATTAATCATCTGTGCTTACTTCTTAAATTCAAAACATTCATAAGTTTCGGGGCTTGGGGATGGCTCACTCGGTAATGTTTCACATGGCATCATGAAGGTAAGGGTTCAGATCCCAGCACTCTTGCAAAAGCCAGCCATGGTTTTTTGGCGAACAGTCATGAGCTCACTGGCCAGTCAGCCACTCCAGCTGAATGGGTGGGTAAGCTCTGGATTGAGTGAGAGATCATGTCTCAAAAAATAACATGAGCACAACCGAGGAGTACACCTCTGGCCTCCAGAGGCACATGTGTGTAGGAGCATCTGCATGTAAGTATGTACACCCACTTCAACACACTCATAGAGCACACATTCATAACACCACCCCCTGCAAAGATTTTTAAATTACATCGATTTGAGGTAAGGAAGTTTTTGTACATTGAGTTAACTATAAAAATTAGAATAAAGCGAAACAAAATACAAATAATCTCACAGAGAGGTGAAAACACTAAGCTATGAGAGAATCTGTACAATTAAGATTCTAAAGGAGAGTATCAGGGATGTAAAATATATCAGGGTGAATATTCACTTCACTTAGAAAAATGTTTCATATTATTTTATGCCTTGATGGAAGTAAAGAGATCTCATGTTACTTCCATAAGTTTATTCAAAGAGCTCTGTGGTAGAGAAAGCTTGCAAGAATAAACTCTTTTCTTCTGGGACAATACCAGTTTTAAAAAGTACTCCAAAGGGGAAAAGTACCAGGAAATAGATGTTTCATCACTTTTGCTTTTCCCCAGAGTTATGCTTTGTTTCACTGATTTTACACAAATCTAACGTGAAGTTATAAATAGGACTATGTTTAATGGCACTAGATATTTAGAGTGGCTACCTAAGAAAAGAAAGAGCATTACTCTTTTTCTGTTCAAATCTGAGGTTTCAGGATCATGTATACGATGTGTTAGTTTTTCGTGCTTTTTAGCTGGTATTTAATTAGTAGCATGTGTATAGTAATTTGAGAAAATATAGAGGATGGCAATATTATTTAATATTACATTATTCCTTTCTGCTGATAAAAATTAAGTCATAAAGTCTAAAATGTCAATACATGCATTATATTTAAACTATATAGTCACAAATGGCTGTAAGATGAAGTGCTATACAAATGTAATTTATATATGTCTCTCTCTCTCTCTTTCTCCCAGATGGAAGATGATTAATAGAAATGCCACAAGGACATATAAGTAAATTTTAATTATTAAAAAATAATTACATAATGTAAGAACCAGAGTAATACAACAATCATAAAACTAGTGATCTTGAAGGGATATAAGACAGTTAACAAAATAAGAACAAAAATAACATTGCTGCTTGATGACTCCAGAAACTTGAAAATATTCATTATAATAGTAAGCATATCCAAGCAACTAAAGTCAGGCTTCAGACAACCTGGGGATCCTTGAAGAAACTCAGTGACGCTCGTGGAAGAAAAAGTTCCTTGGTTAAAAGCATACATACTTCATGGGACCAGTGCACCATTAAGCCACAGCAGCTTGTCAATGTGTCACCACAATGAGCAAGACGCTGCGTGCAGGGGGTGGCCCTTGTACCCTGGGGCACAACTGCTGGCCCTCGCTTACCTCTTTAGGGAGCAAGGAGATGAAGTCCCGCTGGAACTGGGGCTCTATCACCTGCATCATGTGCTTCACCTGGGTCGGTTCACAGCTATCAATGAGCTCATCTAAAGCCAGCAATTTCTCCGGTCCACTCCAGCTCTACCAAAGACGGACACAAATTACAACTCTGTACTGAAGACCCGCATGCACCTGCATGTCCATGTTTGAGCAGTGGAACTGCGTGGAAAGGGACCAGAGACAAAGACCTTGTCTCCAGAAGCCACTGAAGCAATTGCAGTTTCTAGTTTCAACAAGTTTACTGAGCACCTTTCCCACCTACCCCTAGAAGTCATGACTGGCAGAAAAAAAAAAAAAAAACTACATTTATTTTTAATTATAACAGTTATGCATCTATCTAACATCAAGCCACTGATGGAGAAACCAAAATCGTGTTCCAGAAACATCAATCTGGGTTACTGAATAAATAGGGAATTTTGATAGATCATTTTTCTTTTGCTATATTCTTTTTAGTGGACAGTCATAAAATTTTATGGCTTGAATAAGGCTTCCATCTAAGAGCTAAGAGATTTGCAACATCATTTAGAGAGAAATTAATACCTGGATATTCTGCATATCTGACAAGTGTCTTCTACAAACTTTAAAAAATGCTTTATTTTATAAAAATTATAGATAACAGAAAGCAATAGAAAAGATTAGCTTTATTAATATTGTAAAATTAGAATATAAACAAAGACCATAAAGAATAAGAAAAAATGCTATACTTACGAAAAATAAAAACAAATATATTATGCTTCAAAATGAGTTCCTTAAAAAAAAAAAACTTGTTTTTTTTTTCCTTTTCTTTCCTTCCTTCCTTTTTTCCTAATATTTTCCCCTACTGAGCATGACTGCTTAGAAAAGCCATGGTTCTTAAAAGGAAAAATTTTAAGACCATATGAATAATTTAAAAAGTTGAAATTTTGTAATAACCATGTAAAACATTTAAGTAACAGTTAAGTAACTTCATAATTATCAAGTGGAAGCATATCCAAGCAGGCCTTTGTGAATCTGTGCTGAGGTCAACATCTCTGGGGATGCGTCTGGCCATTTTGGACACGGATGAAAAAAAGAGTAACACACAAGGTCTGATCCTTGCTCTAAGATGTGCACTTGATTCCATATGATGTAAGATACAGAAAGACTGAGCTATATTAAGGCTCTCAGGAAGCAGCCCCCAGAATAATTCTTCAAGAGCTATTTGCTCCTTTAGATTCTATAATGACCTCACCTCTTCTTACAAACAACAGATGATGTTAGCACTACGGAACACCAGTCAGTACTGAACTATGTCCATGAGCTACTCTACCTGACAAGGTAAGGAATCAGAGGCTCCAGTAAGTCACGTCCTGTCCTTTCACTTGTACATACAATGCACTCATCTTGAATCCTCTGCTCAGATGGGGTCTACACACAGAGGCTTGAAATACAACGCATATTGCCCCACACATGAGTAAAAGAACTAGATTGTTTGCCTTCTCCCACAGCACTCTGGGCACAGATTTACTCATTTAACAACATGGTCAATTTTGATTCAGTGAGATTCATCACTGTTCATACAGTATAAGTAATGTAAATTTATATATTTACATATTTATTGACTCACATCCTTCACAGGATTTGAAATGGGTTTTTGGTTTGTTTGTTTGAAAGTAATATGTTGATTATTTCTACCTGTCCATTACAGGAAATTTGTGGACACTATCATGGCCATGGCCATTTTTGGGATGGACAACATACTGACTTAACAAAACTGCAATTTTAATCAAGCATTTGAAAGCAGAGTAATAGTACAGATTCAGGGGGGCTCAGAGACAAACCCGTGAACTTCAAAGCATATCTAGAGCTTTCATCACTACTGTACCATCTAAGCTACCAGGAGCTCTTCCAGATGATAACGACGACTTTCAGACCTCTGAATGGTCTCTCGGCTTCCTATCTTTGTTCTTCTATTCTATTCCCCAGGTGAAGTACTTTTTCTGATTGTACAGCCTTAAGCCTTCACAATAAGAAACTTGGTCTCGGGCTGGAGAGGTGGCTCAGAGGTTAAGAGCACTGGCTGTTCTTCCCAAGGTCCTGAGTTCAATTCCCAGCAACCACATGGTGGCTCACAGCCATCTACATTGAGATCTGCTGCCCGGGCATATATGTAGAGCAAATACTGTATACATAATAAATAAATAAATGTTTTAAAAAATATATTTAAAAAAAAAAAAAAAAAAGAAACTTGGTCTGGCACAGTGGTTCCCCAAACACTGTCCATGGCCACACAATTTACTCTGAGGACAGTTTGTTTTCCACACAAGCAAAATTCATTCAATGTTGATGCAGGTGACTCATGAGTCAGCACTTGGGGACATTGGTCGGGTGTGCTCACTGCTCCAATCAGGCACAAGGTTGTAAGATCATGGGCAGCACTGAGCATGAACTCACACAGCAGAAAACTCACTTCTCTAGAACCTGAGCATGGCAGTCCATTCTACCTGACTGCTGTTTTGAGACAGGGTCTTGCACTGTAGAATCTGGGCTGGTCTTAAATGCACAGCAATCCTCCATCTCTGCTGGGATTACAGCACCCAGTTTACACATCTATATTTAAACAGCTCCTGTGCTACTGTGGGCAGCTCTCCTTGTTTTAGTCCAACAGCTTCACAATCCAACTCAAAAAACATAATCTAGGTATTACCTTCTAAATAACCTAAGACTTAATCTGCTTTTATTTTGATGTAAGGTTTCGGGCTATTAAAGACAGTACTTTCCTCCAGCCTTCCCTGACTACATACATTCTTCAACTTCATTACACAAGGTTCAATAAGCTTTATTAATCATGCTGTAACAAACACAATACCAAAGAAACAAAACACTGATCTTATTTTGTGATTCTCTTGTAGGTTTTAATATTTTGTTGACTAACAAGACTTAAGTGAAATAAATCAGAAATATTTGTAATTTCAGACTTAGCATGGAACTTGATAAATCTTTCAATATAGATTTTATTCATTATAAATATCAAAACAAGTATTTTTTCTTGTTCGTTAGTTTTTTGTTTTGAGTCTAACAGATCTTTCCAAGACACACAGCTTTAATGCAAATTAAGGGTGCAGACATTTGTATAATGGGGAAGCCCTTGTACACACTTCACCTTGTCTCTCAGAATCCTATGTGAAATTAGTACTGATAGGCTCTTCTGGACCCAAGACAACTGAGGCTCAAAAGTTATGTCTTGACCAATGAAGGAGACTGACATTTATGGACTCTGTCATACTTCCATGTAGAGCTGTATGCACATCTACATACTTTTCCCCTGTGGACATTTTTTAGTGTAATATTTGTTTTATGCAGTATGAAAGTAAAGGGACCAGGGGCTTCATAATAAAATTGCCCACTAGTTAAGAGGCAAAGCCAAAATTTGAAATAAGAGGTTTTCATCTAAGTCATACAGTGTTCTTCCATGATGCCTTCAAACCATAAAAGGCTAATTCCATTAGTGTCTTTACCTACTCTAAACTTTTTAAAAGAGAACCATAGCTAACTCCCAAATTACATAAACAATCAAACAAATCCTGTCCCTCTGGCTATGGAAGAAAGCAGAAACAATGGCCACTGAAAAGCTGAATCAATTTAAATGGTGCAAAGTTTGGGGTTGTTTGCTTTTGTCTTTAGTTTACATTTCTGTTTTTCATTAGTGGGCTGTTATCTACAGTGGTGTATCATTTGTTCTCATTCAATTTATAGATGAAGTACAGAATAGTGTGTCAGGATAGATGAAGCTGGACCAAGTGTATCACTGCCTTAGGAGCAATAGGAGGACAACAAGGGGACAAGAGCTCCCATTTTGCTTGTAACTCGACAGGGTAGTCACCATTAAATGCTTCAATCACATATTTGTAGAAAGACTGCCAGTTTAATTATCCCTCATAGGTCAGCTCACATCACCCTCCTTTGCTGTGGAGCTGTGGCTGTCTATAAGATTGTCATTCAAGCATCATAAAGCTCCAGGCAAGTGATTCAGTTCTAGCTAGTTTGGCACCAGACTGGAAAAAAACAAACAGGGCTGTCTTAGTTAGGGTTTCTATTGCTGTGTCTAAGAAGCATGTTGGAGAGGAAAGGGTTTGTTTAGCTTATACTTCCATATTGCTGCTCATTATTGAAGGAAGTCAGGACAGGAACTCAAACTGGGCATGAACCTGGAGGTGGGAGTTTACAGGGGCCGCGGAGGGGAGCTGCTTCCTCCTGACCTGCTCCCCATGGCTTGCTCAGCCTGTTTTCTTATAGAGTCCAGGACCACCTGTGCAAGGATGGAAGAACCACCTACAACACGCTGGGCCCTCCCACACTGATCACTAATTGAGAAAATGCTTTACAGCTTGAACTTCTGGAGGCAGTTCTTCAGCTGAGGCTCCTTTCTCTCTGATGACTCTAGCTAGTGTCAAGTTGACACAAGACCAGCCAGTACAACAATGTGGTAGTTTGAATAGGAACGGCTCCCATAGACTCAATGTGTTTGAATGCTTGGCCATAGCAGAGCGGCATTATTCATAGGTGTGGCCTTGGGGGAGGAAGTGTGTCACTGTAGGGGCGGGCTTTGAGGTCTCATGTGCTCTACCTAAGCTCATGTGGCGCACGGTCTCCTCCTCCTGTCTGTGGACTAAGATGGAGAACTCTCAGCTCCTTCTCCAGCACTGTGTCTGCCTGCATGCTGTCATGCTTCCCACCATGATGACAATGGACTAAGCCTCTGAAACTGTAAGCCAGATCCAATTAAATGTTTTCCTTTATAAGAGTTGCCATGGTCATGGTGTCTCTTCACAGCAATAGAAACCTTAACTAAGATAAGGGCAGTTAGGACAATGAGGCCTATGTTATGTCAGAGACAGACCTGGAACTCGGAAGATTAAGGTGGGATCTACCTTGTCAGGTTGATCTTTAGTTGCTACTGATTTGATTTGTTTGCTAGAGGATGTCTTGGAAAAAAATTAAGTTCTTTACTTACAGGGATAACTCTACATTATTTCTGTGAACTAAGAAACTGAGATGTAGTAAGTATAACATTTGGACATTTTATTAAGGAGAATATGGGGCAGCTAAATGGGCAGCATCTACATGACTCTGTAAAACAGCCTGATGCAAAGGCATTAATGCCCCTGCTACAGATCAATGTTAGAAAAAGCTCTTAATGAACATCATAAACGGCTTACAAAAATATTTTGGTACACTGAAATGCTGTGGGGGAAAAATGGGCCTAACCATATAAAAACTCATTTGGGATAACCTACTAATGAGCTTTTTTCCAGTCAGCATTTTGAAGGTTGTTTGAATGCGTGCTACCTACTAGACATGAGAAGGATCCCACCCCTCACCTATTATTTGGGGAGAAAAATAAACCCTGTTGAAAACCAGGGCTCCACACCTGTCAGTTATAGTAGCTCCACCTCCCCAACCCACTTTATTAGTATTTTAGGAATCACCAGAAGGCACAAAACAGTCTTATAATCCATCTAAAAGCACATCACTTCAAGTACTTTTTCTAACTATTTACAAAAGCATATTACACACACAAATATACACATATATACACAGCACCTAACTATTTAAAATATTAGGATTCACATAATAGGACTTCTAAAATATTTGAAATGACAAAGCCAATGTAGCTTTAATTGTAATTTCCTCATTACATAGCCAACAATTTAAGCAGCCAGAGGTAGTGAAATGTGTTTATTTTATATTAGTATGGTAGCTAGAATCAGATATATTCATATTTTTATTAATATTGTCTGGAAAGAATTGTTGAGTACTTCTTCTATGACAGTTGTTTTGGTAAGCTCTTGATTTAGTTATCATTCACAGTAAAAAGAGATAAGACAATCTAACTTAAGTCATAAAAATTCACAGTATTCAAGGCAACTAATCCTCCCAGTAAATGCTCAAAGAATTTAAATCCTAGTAAAAGACAGCAACTGGAATTTGAGCAGACTGAAGGCATATGCAAGCAAGGTGCTGAGAGAAAGCGCTCAGTCACCTCCACCAGGGAAGTACTGAAGGGTGGTGAGTCACTGCAGTGACTCACTGACACACTGCTTAAGTTAACTTCAAATTCTTATGAACAAGAAGTGTGTTCAGAAGACACACAACACACACATAAGCAAGAAAGTAAAGGCCTTATTTAAAAAGGTAATGAAGTATGTAATACACCCTCAAAGTGAGCACTGTACTTTCATTCTGGAAGATGTATGCATGTCGCATAGTAGGCCTGCTATTTTAATTGTACACTTAGGGATTCCCAGAATGCCTGGCTTTCTGGATGACTATGACCCCTTCCCAGTTCCAGAACACAACTGTCACTCTCCCCAAAAGAAACCCTAGACATCTCTTAGCAGGTAGCCCCAGTCCTCTCCCATTTCTACCTGGCAACCACTAACCTACTTTCTGTCTCTTTTCAGTAATAAACGCTTCCTTTTACATATGGCTTCTTTCACTTAGGGCAATGTTTCCAATGCTCATAAACAGCATAGCACCAAACATACCTTTTTTTATTGGATGGCTGAACACTTCTGTACTCCCGCCCACCCTTACCCCAAGCAATTGAGTGAAGCATTTCAACAGTGTCTTCACATAGTCACCTGAAACATTTTCAGCCACTCTTGGAGGCCAGTGGGCGGTTGGACAGATGTAATCCTGCGTCGCTGCTGCCCTTGCCCATTGGCTGCTCTCAGGTCCCCGAAAGTTGTTGGTGTTGCTGAACATGGTACAAGCCCAGTGGTACTAAAATAAATAAATAAATAGATGCCTTAAGTGTGGAAGCAAAGGTAGGTCTTAATTAAAAACCATGAACTCTGATTTAATTAGAATAATGATCTGGTGTTCCTAATACAGCAATCCCTTTTGCTGTCTATTCTCAGAGGCAGGGATACATAAAGCCTCCTTTGCTATTCTTCTTTTCCTTTTGTTCTGCAGATGGTCTTACTATGTAGACAAGGCTAGCATCACACTTACTATGTCACTTAGGCTGGCTTTGAACTCACAATCCTCCTGCTTCAAAGTCTCCAAAGCTGGAAATACTGGCATGTGCCACATATCTGGCTCTACTTTAATGGAGATGATGATGTTCCTTCCCCATCACCATCCCAGCAATGCTACTGGCAAGCAAATGAGAGACTCTATGACACACCTCTAAGCTGCTAGCGAATATATGTTGAGGGTTGCAGGTGAGATCAGTAGCAGCTCAGAGGCTGAGTGGACACAGGGTAGAGTGGACACTCATTTACAATCCAAACTGTAAATGAGTAAGTAAATGACTAATCATGCAAGCAAACAAACAAGGCTTTAGAACATACAGTTCCTTCTTCTACAACTGGTCTTCAAGTACACAGTTTAGATTTTCTTTATAAAAAGAAATGTGAAAGTATTCTGTTAGCAATATTTTAGATATAAAAATATTTTGGATTTCACTGATTACTCGTACGTCCTTAAGCTTGCCCCAGATGCATTAAAATTATTTATAGTATTTATCTATTGCTAATTTTAAATTGCCAATAAATTGCCATGTATTATACTGAGCCTAGGTAGCTGGTAGTAGTCAGCCTTGATGAGATGTAGTTTCTCAAAAGAAGTATAGAAAACTTTCAGATAAAATAAAAAGAGAAGCCGGGCGGTGGTGGCGCACGCCTTTAATCCCAGCACTTGGGAGGCAGAGGCAGGCGGATCTTTGCGAGTTCAAGGCCAGCCTGGTCTACAAAGTGAGTCCAGGACAGCCAGGGCTACACAGAGAAACCCTGTCTCGAAAAACCAAAAAAAAAAAAAATAATAAAATAAAATAAAAAAAGAATTCTGAAACATTCTTATCTAATAATTTAACTTTGAGATAATGAAAAAAAAACTAAACAAATAAATGCAGAACCTAGTATAGTGATTCCAATCTAGCCTTAAACTGTTTCTCTGCTAACAAACAGCAAGAAGAACACATTCATATACTCGGTGTCTGGGAGGTGGCAGCTGTAAGCCAGCTCGAGTCATGGCAATGCAAGCATTGCTGTCTTACAGGCGATAGTAAAAGGGCAGGATCTGCTCAGCAACATTACATCTGTGGAAGAATACTCAGTTCGCTGCACTATGATAACAAAGTGTTTTAAATCCGGAGAGCAGTCAGCTCACATCTGCTGTCAGAGCACCTGAAGAGGAGGTAGGACTGTCCTAAGTTTGAGGCAAGCCTGAGCTACACACTGAGTTCCAGACCAAACTGGGTGACAGTGAGTTTGTTTTAAAAACAAAAACAAAAAACCCAAAAGAACCCCCAAACCAAAAACAACCCCAAGGAACACATACATACAAGCTGTACCATAACAACTGATTATTAACATCTGACAAATTGCCAATGACGCAACTCAATTTTTAAAAATGATACCTAAATCACTGTATCTTACACAAAAATATTTATGCCTGCACCCTTTGAATCTTTTAATATTTGTTTATGACAATCTCTAATATTCTACAAGTAAATCAATCATTCCTTCTTTCAAATTCAAAAGTAAATTCAGTTTCTTTTTCTCCAGAATAAAACAGGGTGTGTTAACAGTTAATATTTCCTAAGGGAGAGAAAGCGGGGAACTGGACACGGGACTACAGAATGAGTTCCATCGCATCACCTGTCTAAAGCATTAGTAAATATCAAACATATATGTTAATGATGACAAGATTGCCCCAATGACATGGAAATAAGTATGTGTTGGTTCTAATTCTGCTTTAGTATGATTCCTTGGTAAAAGGCAGTTGCTGCCTCAATATAAAAAGTAAGCAACTAAAATTTTATGAAAATGTGTTCTGACCACAAATCCCATTCTAAAACAACTGAACATTTAATACTTTTGTTTTGATATGAAGTCTTTACTAGAAGACCAAAATAATCTGGACTGACTGAAGCCTGTGCATTAAAAAATTACATTTATAATTAGTTTAACATCAAACTCAACTTTCTCATCTGAGAAATATATTATCAAGGTTAGAAGGAAAAGCAAAATGAAACCAATGTTTTAGTTGTCTCTCTATCCCTCCACACCCTCTGGTGGAAGTGCCCAAAACAGTGAAACTGTCAGACTGGCAAAGAGTAAGAGGGGGAGACGAGCTGTTCCGGAAAAGGAGGCTTTCTTCGTCTCTTTGCATCATCTCTCCAGAGTTTTCTGTATGTAAAATTATTCTAAGTAGCATGATTTCTTAATTTTACAAAGGAGCATTAAAGAAATTTCCACAACTGAATGAAATAAAAACAAACTGTTGGGAGGGGTTTGCAATGTGTAATAATGTTTTACAAAACCCTTACTTACATCTAGGTTATAGAATAAAAATAAATCGAAATGCTTTAAGAAAAAGAAGATCATAACCATGATGTCCTTAGAATTTCTGTTGTTCACTCTGACTAGTTATCAAAAAAAGTGACAATTATACAAAAGGGGGGGAGGGGACCACAAAGGTTCTTAAGATACTTTTGTCATTTAAAATTTAAAATACAGCATTCTAAGTGCCGTCCAAAACCATTTTTTAATTGGCTGGGAAATGAGATACTGTGCTTAAGTTAGCCTAATTAGCTTGAGAATGGGCAAAGTTTTATGCTGATGCAAAATCCAAAAATGATGGAGTGAAGCAGGGAACAAGACTACAATTGTACTTAGTTGTTATGGAAACTATTCTACAAGTGTAGAAATGTATGTGTTAAAACATAAAACACATCAAGCCAATAAATGGGGGTTTCTAACACATTCATTTCATGAAGTAAGATTTAGTCAGTAGCTGGGAGATTTACCTCACTGCTAATAAATTTATCTTCGATTTAGTATATGTAAGTATCTACCCTAGAACAGCAGTTGCTATAGTAACTGGAGACATTTCCTCACATTCAGATCTCATGCTTAGCAGTTTAGAAGTCCCTAAAATTGTGACATTAAAATCTTGTTCGGAGAACCTGCAAGTGTCTCCCATCAGTGCATTAGTAAGAAAGGGCAAAAGGGACAGTGCCAGCCCTTCCGCTGGGGTTAGACTGCGCCCTTCCCCATTTCTGTGCCGCCAAGTTACATTACAACAGCCAACAACACTGAGTACAGTAGCATCATTACTCTGCAAAAACAAATCTAAAGAAATGCTTTCGAATGTTACCCCCACCTACCCGGCTCTATTCAACATTACCTGGTATAATCTGAGACTTTGCATGGTTTCTTTCCCAAAGAAAAGGAACGGACCTCAGAACCATGGTCCAACTTTCTTTTCATCTATAAGGTAAAACAGATAAAATTAAAAAAAAATTACCTGGTCCATTTTCAGACTTTGAATTTGCATGCTGTTATTTAAAAACTGTTAAATTTACATGTGTCTACAATGGTGATTACTGGCAGGTTAAATAACAAATGTACTACATAGTTTTTTCTATTTGCTTTAACTCTTATAGACTGGATAGATAATGTTCTCTTAGTATTTGGTTGGAAAGAACAGTGTTTGGTGAGAAACTAATATTCATCATATGCTTAGGGTGTTACATACTTTCCATGTTTTTCACTTTAATAAAAAAATGTATTAGCACACACAGAAAAGAACCATATTTAACATGTCATCCTCACTAATCTCCATTTTTCTTTGAAAATATTTAAGTTAAAAATTTCTTAACCAGAAATATGAATAACTGATTTTTAAACATTCATATCATTATAAAAAGGTAGAGAGCAATGTAAATAAGCTAATCTTGAACAGTGACTATAATAAAGAAAGCAGTTAGCAAGGACAAGAGACAGTTAGAATGAATCCCTAACAGCAGAGAATCTGCCTCTGCTACAGTAAAGCTGAAGGAAAAGTCATCAACTTCTACATGCAGAGGATGGCCCCTACTAAGGACAAAATATGCTTGGAACAACAGAAGGATTTTAAGAGAGTGAGCTATGACTAAGATATACAATATGTAAGGCATGTCCAACACGTACATCTTAAAAGATTTTTCACTATGCCATGTTATGCTACCAACACATTCAAAGTTGCATTTTGTCAACATCAATGTTGAAATATTTTTTATTTCACTATCAACTATTAACGTAGGTCATTTGAGATTGTTTATTTCAACACTAGAAAATAAGATCTTTTAAGGTCCAACTTTTTCTACTTCAACAGCCTCTTTTGGATATGCACATACTTACTAGCTACTGTATTCCTGCATGTTATGGAGAGGTAGCTATCTTCATTTTTATAGCAAGGTGGAACCGCTATCTGCAGCAGCCTCATTTTCCTTGCCATGGCTTCACACAGGAACCCATGGAACACAGCAAATGCACTCTAAATACTAAAAAGGCACAAACTCTGAGGTGGGACAGGCAAGGACTTTTTATTGCCATGCAGAAAGTCTTCCAGTCAACATCAGATGATTTTTGGCGCAAAGGTTCAAGAAGCCTATGCAAAATTTGTGTCTTAGTTCATGAAACACCTATGGGGGAAATGGAATTGGCTTCCAAGTTTCTGTACTCCATCATCTTAGAGACAATCTCCAAAATACATTGTTTCTTTCACTTTGCAAATAAGTTTATGGAAAAACAAACATAAACAGTATGTAAGCTGTAATATGTAGGCAGCCATGTAGCATTCACAGATACACAGATATGTACATGTACACAAATGAAGCCATCATGAAGTCAGGCAGTTCAGAACTTGGTAAGTGACTTTCATGACCACTGTGAGAATCTCTGACACTCGTGTGAATTAAGTCAGTATCGCTGCCTTTCAGAACTTCCCAGAATGTCTTGTAAATATGCTGGTACAAATGCCATCTGCCACTAAAAGTAAACTTTATTTCCATCTAGAACCTTTCAGTGAATGAAATATTTAAACATTTAGCAAGGAAATCACTGACAAGGATTTATGTTTAAATTATTTTAGAAAACAAACACCTTCTGAATGACGAAGGTAGTCTTTTACATACTGTACTGTTAACTGAAAACACTGACTTTACAACCAAAAATTAATTGGGTAATTTTTTAAGGTACCACAAGTAGTACAATCTCTTCAAATATCACCTCCCCAACCCCCAGATTTCAGTGACTACACTTCAAGAGTTAACTGATAGACACACACGTATGTCTATGGCACAGGGAAACTGAACAGAAAGGTTCACGAAAAGACAAGTGAGGCTGAGTATTTCCAGGTCAGCATTTAATGGAGCCACATTTCTGAAGTCTGGATACATTTTCAGTGAAAAATTCTCAGATGGAAATACACATTTTATTTTAAAGCTTCTCGCAGCTCACGCTGCCGTTCCATAGTTGCTTACAACAGTCATGAAATAAAACAGAATACCAGACATCCAGCCACCCACCAAAATTAGAGGATACTGCAGCCATCTCTGATGATACAGATTTTTCTTCTCAGGCAGGCACACACACAATCACACACACAGCACAGGAAGAAAACAGATTACTTACTTTGTAAAAAATCATTTTTAATGTGCCGTAGAAACCCATATTTTCTGTATTTTTCCCCTTCAGGGATTCTGTGCCACCGTGTGTCCGGCTGCTTGGCAGTCTCTGACAATATAACCCCTTTTCAGGTAGGTATGTCACAGATTCTAACGTGGACATGCTCAGGCACGCCAGAAGAGGAAGATTAGGCAGCGGAACCGGCAGCAAAACTCCCCAGCACCAGCAGATGCAGCTCAGAACCAGAATGCTGCTCGGGACGCACACACGCATGCAGCTAGCTCTACTGAGGAGAACTCGGGGAATAATGAGCGAGAACCCACAAGATTATTGGAGGAGACTATGCCCTGTCAAAGCCTTGACTGAACAGATTCCTCCCTCAGCAGCAGAGGGATCAGATTACATCTTCCCTTGAACACAGAATGGTGCAGTCCAGGGTTCAGCAATGCAGACTGCACATCAATTATATGGTGATCTGCTCCAGGGAGCCCGTAAGCACACAACGCACTGAACAGAGGGCGGACGTGGGCAGCAGAGACTGCCCCCACACCACAGCCCCTCTCCCCTTCCAAACTTTCAGGAGATTATTTTTGTGTTTTGTAAAACCCACACTTTTGACGAGTTTTAAATAGCAATCAGCATTACCACAAATAAGTCCTTCCAGAAACATTTTGAAAATGAAATGTATTTGGGTAACCCCCACTCCAGAACAGAGGCAAAGCAAGCTATTTTCATTTAACTGTCGTCCTACTGTATAGGATTGGCAGAGACTGATCATATTCTTCAAGTAGCTTGGACAGTACGAGATGGGCAATTCCAAAGGGAAAAATTAAGTATTCTTGGGGGAACTGCCAATAAAGTAAACCAGTTTGCAGCATAAAGGTTCTTTTGCAGAAATTATGTAATATAAGATATATTTCAGCTGGCATGTCTCTTATATAGTAAGATTTAATGAAAATATTTCTTATACTTTATCATACATTCTTTAAAAGTATAGTTTTCAAGATAACTAACAGTGATTCTTGGAAACAAGGAGGATTATCATTAAAGATGAACCAGTTCTACCTAATGTGTAACATTTGTCTGAAGGCTACTTTCTCTACATGCTCCATGCTCACTGGGGAACCCCCTGACACTCATCCACCATAATGATTGTGACAATACATCTTGCTTAGCAATAAAAAGGAATTTTACGTAATAGTAAAGAAACTAACATTGCCTAAAGGCAACATTTTTCTTAGAATGATTATTGTACAAATTTAGGTATCCATCTTGCAACTTGCTACACAACTGTCCTTGGAGGCGATGGTAAGACTCCCTAGATAAGAAAGCCATTATCAAGTGCCCAGTTAATTAACTCCTACCCTCACCACAGTGCTTTATTACAAGGAAGCTATGTGCCCAGTTATTTTATGAGTTCTTAGTTTCTTCAGAAAAAGAACCCCACTATTTGAACAATATATTTTAATAGTTCTGCATGGTAATAGAATACTACATGAAGTATCAATTTTAAAAATGTTTACCATTATAATTAAGACATCTGATGCAATATCATTTACTTTCAAACGAAAATAACATAATATAAATTTTATGAAGATGCACATCTTGGATTCTCTCCTAGAAATTATGTTCTACTGTCATTATCTTCTCGAACATTTACCTAGTTCTTACATCATTCCCTTGTCAGACACAATATGTAAACACGTGCTAAGCAAAAGTTAGTTTTCCTAGTAATCAATTCCTTCTATTCAAAGGAAAGTTGTTTTTATAATTGAAATCTCTTACTTTGAGGGGGAAAAATCCAATTATTAGGAAAAGATACACAGACACTTATTAACTAGTTGCTTCATGGTTTAGGGGGAAAACAAACAAACAAATAGCAAATATGGCTTTCTTGTTTGTTCCAGGTTAATGAAGAAAGTTAACAACTAGCTGGAATCTCCTGCAGAACTTGTGTTAGGTAAGTTTAGTGCGGCCAAGGGCAGACCAGGCTAATGTTCCCTGTATTCTCAGCTGAGACTGTGGCCGATCTCCAAATGTATTAACCTTTTCCAAGTATTGAGTTGAGAGCAGAGATTAACATTCACCAATAAAATGGGATACAATCTTAAAATGTATGATATTTAAAGAAGAAATACCTTGATTCTATATATTCAAAGGAATGTTCTCATGGTTACATGGCTGCAACTAATGGCCATGAAGTTACAAGAAAACTTGCTCACAAAAGTTTATCAAAATGATACACTCGGTCGTCTACACTTCCCCATTTCCTTAATCTATCAACGTTATCACTTGGGAGCAACTTCTATTAACTTATTCCTTTAAGTGAAAAATATATATGGTTACAATTACTAATGATGACCCCAATTTACGAAGTATTTAAACAATTCTCCCAATATTTAATTTATAATGCTAATTTAACTAAAGAACTGGCCAAGTAAAACTAGTTAACCAATTTTGTAATCAGATTTCAAAGTAACAAAGATAAAAAATTTTCCAACATCATGTAAAGTACTATCAGTGAAAATCATGCTGTACCTTCTTACCACCAGACTCTACAGACGAACAATGCAAAGCAAATCACCCATATCGTCTCATTTCTGGCTGTCTTAGCTTAGAGATGGTCTTAAGCATTAATCATATTTTGGTGTTTTAGCAATATGTTTTTATTTTGTTTATTTTTTAAAGATATTTTTATTTCTTCAAGTTATATCTCAATCACGATCCCCTCCCTACTCCCTGCTCCGGTCCCACCCTCCTACCCTCTTTTCCCTCGCCCCCCCCCCATCTGCTTCCTTTTTTTTTTTAAGTTTAAGGTATATATTTTCCCCCCAAAAGCTCCCCCTTTCAGTTCAACAAATGGCTCTTTCTCTTATAACAACAAATACAACACAAAACAACAAAAATAATTAGGCTACAATTATGAGAATTATAAGGCTTAGCATACATTCCCAGTCCATATGTATTTGACAGCTGATTTTACCATTCTACTATGTACCCTTTGTTTCTATCTGTATTACACCTGGATTAGACAGAAACATGAGAACTTTAGAACATGATATATGTAATTCTAAGCTTATTTTGTATTTTATGCCTTATGCTACAACATCAAGTAGTAAGTTCAAAAAGATTAGCTGGTGAGTTACTACTACGGCTATGCAAATACTACTACAGCTATGCAAATGCATGTAAGTGGTAAAAATTTTAAAATGTCTCAACACAGGAAATATGTTTTCATTACAATAAAGTAAATTTTCAAAAAAATTTCAGCCAGGCAATATTTTTTCCATTCTTTAAAAACAGTCCTTGTGCTAACTTCCTATAAGCATTACTTAAAATCTATTAGCAAGGTAAATAACGTTGAGTTGGATGTGTACAAGTGGATGCCAGGAGAAACTCCAGGAAAAAGCAGCACAAAGATGTTCTGCCACAGGGCCTCAGCCTATGGGAGACAGTGGCTGTAGATGGCTCACCCAGCCAGTCCTAGAGAAGGTGATCTCCCTGAGCAAATGGTTGGAATCATCAAGTTTGTTAAAATAAGCTGTTACAGACAGAAACAAACAAAATCTATACATAGTGAGAAAAAAATAATCAGTTCTCTGCAGTGATGGACGTGAAGAACGTACACCCAGTGTCAGCAAAAGAAAGGACTGCACATGTCCTCCTGGCCCTGACCTTCAGGCTCCTCACAGGACAGCACATTACTCTCCACATCATTACTAGCTAGCCGTGCTATTCTTCTTTCACCCTGGCTTTATTTGTGCAACTTTCTCTCTAATAAATACTCCTTGAAGGATCATATTCACTCAAGTTCATTTGTAGGACATCAAGAAAAAACTTATGAAAAAAACTAACAGTTTTAAACAACTGGTCATGCAAGCAAGCACTAGCAACCATAAGCATAATTTAGTAATTCACACATATGTAAAGTATATATTTCTTAATATCTATTATATTTAGTATATACTGTAATGTAATTAGTTGGTGGTACCATGAGCATTATTTTCTTAGTTAACTCGTTAACATTTAAAAACACATTTCTACATTATAACAGTTAAGCAAATGTATTTGTATTTTGATGTCACTATGACACCACTCTCCTCTGGGAAGGAACAGGAAACTACCTACCACAGTTAGCTGTCTTGCCCTGAGCACAGAACTTAGATTAGAGACACTTCAAATTTTCTACATCAAAGAAAGGAATGTCAAGCATGTTGAGGCTGTAACGAACTTTTTGAGACTTTACTAGGTCACTATCACTAACTTTCTGGGATGTAACTTAGCGCTGAAAGGCTCCCAACTAAAAGACGCACATCAGTGGGAATGTTCTCTTTCAGGTGCCTCAGAAAGGAGAGTGCACGGTCCAGCAGCTGCTTGTGCACAACTGCGGGAGGCAAGGGCACTGGCTCGTAGGTACTTTCTACGTTCATTATGAAATTGGCTGGCTCTTACAATATGTCAACCACAGGATAGTATATAATTTAAGACTTTTACCTTTTCTTTTTCTCCTATATAGTAAATTCAGAAAGGACAAAGTCACACACACACACGCACACAGTTTTTAGAACCCATAATAAAATTAGTTCTAAAGAATAATGAAATCTAGTTTTTGAAACTACTCTCCAACTAAACCAACACTATAATATTAATGTATAACTAAAAATCCCCAACATTAAACAGCATAATGTATAATTTAAAAACTGAAAAACACAAATGAATATTTTATAATAACATACAAAAGTTGTAACCACAGTAAAGCAAACTGCAAATGAACATAAAGACCAGAGTTAAAAAGTTTTATTTAACTAAGTTTAACCGCAAAAGTAGTATTTCTTTATTTTTCCCCTTTCCATTCAAGCTATTTAAAATCCTCTTTACAAAGATGCGGCCTCCGGTAATTTGACACAATCAATGACAACATCAATGCAAAGATTATAGCATGTGCATGTGTGTGCATGTACAGAAATATACTGCCTACACACTCAGAACTTACATTAATAATGAAAGTTAAGAGTTCCACTTAGCACAGTCACAGAAGAAAATAATAAAGATATCAGGTGCCAAATGTGTATGGACTGGACATTGGGAATGTATGCTAAGCCGTATAACTCTCATAATTGTGGCCTAATCATTTCTGTTGTTTTTATTGTATTTGTTGTTATAAGAGAAAGAACCATTTGTTGGACTGAAAGGGGGAGCTGTTGGGGGGAAAAAGATATACCTTAAACTTAAAAAAAGGGGGAGGAGGATGGGGGTTTGAGGGGGAAGAGGGTGGGACTGGAGGGGGGAGTAGGGAGGGGACTGCGATTGAGATGTAACTTGAAGAAATAAAAAAATAAATTAAAAACAAAACAAGATAGAAGTTCTATTTACTTTTCTAGAATTCCTATTTCTGTAGGACTCAGGGATTTGGTATGACGTCAACATTCTTCACATTGCAGTCACACCTGTGCATACGTTGACAACAACGCATGCAAGCTCTCCTCGATTTACCTAGCAAGTATTGAGTCTCTCCGTCTCAAACCGCAGATCTAAAATATAATACCAGCATCTTAAATTTGTATATTATTAGTTGTTTTCTATTAATTTTTTGTCATAAACCTACTCTTATAGTAGTATTTTCAGTAAAGAAAATGTCACAAAAAAGGTTGACTTTGAGGAAAACAAAATAGTAAATAATATGCAGGAAAAAATGAAATGATGAAATTAATTTCGCTTCAATGTAAGGCTTAGAACCCAATTTACTATCCTATATCCTCTATCCACTTCCAGATTTATTGGGGCTGGCTATGTGGTCCAAATATATTTGAGAAAAGTTTTCATATATATGACATCTTGTGTGAATACCAATCTTGTATTGGTTTGCAGGATGTTTAAAATTCTGGAGCTAATTTCTTAAATTAGCTATTAGTCATGACAAAAAAAAGTTTGGGACATTTAAAAAAGCTAAAAGCTAAGAAGTTAAAGTAGTGTTATCTGCTGAACCAACAAAAACCTTGAGTAGCGGGAAGCACCGCCGTGCCAGAGCAGACCTGGAAGCTGTCTAATCTAACCTTCCCTTAAGTGGGGATGAATGTGAGACAGAATCAGAGGAGCCTTGTCATAAACCCCAGTGTGCCCTGGGTCACATGGCATGTGAGGTCAGTGAAGTAAATGGTGTCACTCAGACACCTACCCACATGTCCTACAGTAACTATAAGGACTCTGTGAATGTAACAAACACACTACAAATGGTAATGCCATTAGCGGATGACAAAGGTAAGAACCCAGTGTCTTGCTGGGACTATGGCTCTGCTTACAGAGCTCAACATCTTTCTAATTCTCATTACACAGGTGGCGGGTCAAGCCGAGCTAAAAATCAGTCACTGATTTAAAAAAAAAAAAAGTGCTCTGCTATTCAGATGATAATTATGAATGCAAACTACAAGTTAACTTTAATTATTCAGCTCAGTGGAATGGTCAGTCACGCTTGTCCTTATCACCATGCTTCTAATGTACGTAGGAAGTCTGAAGCAAGAGGCAAAAAGGAAAAGATGACTGAAACTGATGAGAAAGTTAGGTTAAAAACCCACCAATTAAGAAATAATAAGTAATCAAATTAAGAAATGCTCACAGGCACCCTGGTGTGTGCATGCGGGCACGCACACACACAACCTAATCTCTACAAAATGCTACACAAGACAAAAAAAAAATACTACATTAGCCTTCTTCCCCAAGGAATCTTAAAACCAGATGAGAAGATAAAGGTTTGGTAGATGCTGGGGAGGAAAAAGGTCCCCTCTGTGGACCAAAATGTGGAAATACAGCCATTACTAACTTGTGGAACTAATAATGCTCTTAAAGGTTCTTTACAGGGTAACCCATACACTACCCCATCTCCTCACTCCGTCACCTCATGGTGAAGTTACAATGTTCTTATTAGCCAATCTACCTTAATTCATCTAAGAGCCCCACAAGCCTTTTTGTACAAGGAGAACTTACAGGATTGTATAACTAGGCATGAAGGCTGCATTTTTTTTTCACTTTAGTTGGAAACACTGTTTCAACAGACACTTCCACCTGAAGTGATAGATACAAGCAAGTTGTGTTTTTGAATACAGTGTAGTAGGGGAATGGTGCAGAGATTTCCAAACCATTATTAAAATGCTATCCTCCTGAATGTACCTCAGAGAGGCAGAGGGATATGACTCATTGATTCCCTACTAACAGGACCCTTACTATTCACAAGTGAGTAATTTGTTTCTCATTTTTTTCATCCTGTTCTACCATCAGCCCATTACTCCATACCTCTCCCTCCTACACCCCTGGACTCCAAAGTTTCTTCCTAAAATATATACCTCACTACTGTTTAGCACATAACAAATGAGGGAAGAGCTACTTTGAAGTTCAATGATGGCCCCTTGAGGAAGAGGGAAGAAAAACCTAAATATAAAAATGTTAATGGTGGTCATCTACATGGCTCTATAAGCTTTCTCCTTCTTTCCTTGTCAATAAATAAACAAACAAGCTTGACCTTTGAGCAGCCATTTGTGTGCGCATGAGCATTGTATTTGGAAGTAGTATGTATGTTCAGTGGGAAGAGGGAGGCCAACATGCTAGGAAATGCACATGAGAAGTTCATATCAGTTCTAAGACACAGAGCATGGTGCTATGGAACAAGTAAGCAATTACAAGGACAGGGTAATTTGAATGGTAGCACCTAGGAGACAACTTTTTTCAGTCAAAATGATGTGTTGTGCCCAGGTTCAGGTTCAGCAAGGATATGGCTGGTCTGCTTGGCTGAAGGGATGGTAAAAGGTGAAAGTCAGAGTAAAAACAAGTCAGAATATGAAGGATCTTGCAGATCACTATCGGGAGTTTGAAAGTGCAATGCGAATCATTAGAAGACTTCTAAAATGGAATGATTTAGCGCAACTTCCCTGTAATAATGTCTGCCCATATTCTTTTGTGTATTCTTAGCAACTTAAAGTTGAAGGCCCCTCACAAAGTGATCATTGCTTTTTGAAATTAGAGATACAATAAGGTCTCCGCCATGCAAGCACAGGACTCAAGTTTGGATCATTGGCACCTATATAAGAGTCAGGCAAGCTGTGACTGCGCCTATTTGTAAGTCTAGAGGGGGACAATAGGAAGATCCCTGAAGCTGGCTGCCCAGAGCGCCTGCCAAGTCAGCATTAGACTCAGTGAGAGGCTGTGCCTCAAATACTAAGGTAGAGAGCTACAGGGGACTGTATCCCATGCTGACTTGTGGCCTCCATGTTCATCTGCAGGCACAGACTCACACACCCACATGAAGAGACATGGTAAAAAGTATAATAGTATTTCAACTATCCCATATAACAATTACTCCTTCATTCTTTCATGACTTACCACCAGCAAAAAACAGCTTTCAAATCTAGCACCTATTTCAAAGTCCACTAATCTTGGACCAAGAAGAAAACTGAAGAGCAGGTGACCCCTCAACCCCCAGCTACTGTGTACCACATGTAAAGCACCATTTGAGGTACTCTACATACTAATTCAATTCTGTGAGCACCAGAGGTCTACATTACAGCCCTACCTCACTGCTCTTCTGCTTTCTACATTCTCATTTGACTTCTACATTTGATAATTTATCTTTTTAGAGAGCGACTGGGCTATAATATCTGCCAGTATTTGTTTTAGCAAATGTCTACTTACAATAAAAGATGTACTCAGTTTGAGTTATTGGAGCTGAAAGGACATTTCATCACACTAGACTCTGTGACGGTAAAGGAACACAGACCATAACCACAGAGCCTCTAAGTTAAAGGAGATGTTCAACCCAAGTGCTCTTACCCTGGCCTGGCCAACAAGTAGTCATCAGATCTGCTCTGCAGCTCTGTGATTGGCTTGGTTGGCACACTGACTTTGATAACTGTGTTCAGTTGCCAACATTTGGTGGATAAACATAGTCAGGCTGAAACACTGAACTTTTAGAAGCAGGCATTTCTCCTCAACTCAGTAGTTCTCTAGAATGCTAAATACCTATTCTGCATTGGTTATAGGCTAATAAAGAAAACAGGGCCAGCTTCTCTATGCTGTACATCAGAGTGATCTTTTGATGTTCTTACTTGCTCTTCCAAGTAATCAAGCATCTGATGTGCTGTCAAGTGAGCAGGAAAGAACCCAGTGATCACCCCACTATGTTTAAAAAGAAAGGAAGGTGCTAAATATTCATATCAAAAACACTGATTTACATTTAAAGCAGCTACTGTGTGTATAATTTAACAAATTGTAAGAATTATAAGTAGCATAATGCTTACATGAACCCCTACCTGTTCAGAAGATTCTAAAGACAATTTGAATACAAAAGCATATTGCTGGAAATAGACAAGCCATTAGTAGAGTTTGGCATAATCTTTTATTTATAAATTCATTTTGCTTATTTACTTTTTTAAAAAAAATTGGCATATGATCTCAAGATGTCCACTCAAGGAAGTACTCAAGGAGCCCAAGTATCTAAAAGTTAACTTTAAATTTTGTCATAGCTGACACCTAACTTCAAAGGGTTCCTCTTCTGGAATGGAATCTGTGGAAGGGAAGGACAGGTGATGAGCAGGTGCTGCGGATGCTTGGATAGCGTTCTGCATGTGGATAAGGCGGGCATGCAACCACTACACTGATGTTCGAGAGTACTTTTGAAAACTAAATTTTAAATCTTTACAAATTTTAAGTTTACAAGTCAGGGTATGTGTGAATTTTATAAGAAAAATAGTCCTATCAGGAATACAGTTAAAATATAAACTTAAAACTACCCAAAAAATGTCAAACCTCAGCATAATCTTAAAATCATGGTATTTGTTAGGTCTTGAGATAAAGACATACATTCACAGATAATTTCTTCATGTTAAGCCTCTCTTTTAAAAATTATTCTATAAAAAAAAACTCCAGCATTTTAAAACATCTTGCTGGGCATAGTGGTGCATGCCTTTAATCCCAGCCCTAGGGAGGCAGAGGCAGGTGGATCTCTGTGAGATCAAGGCCAGTCTGGTCTACAAAGTGAGTCCAGGACAGCCAGGGATGCACAGAGAAACCCTGTCTCGAAAAAAACAAAACAACAACAACAAAACTTAAAGATATTTCAAGAGATAATAAACGAAGACTTGATCATCAACATGATCACAACACTGACAGCAAGATTAAATTAAATGGTTCTAAAACATTTTCACTCACCTGCCTTTTATTAAATAATTGCAATGAACAGATTCTGCCAGGCCAAGTTAAAACTTACCTCCCTAATCTCTTCATTTCAAAACTTTTATTTTGTGAAATCATTACATTGTTTATACATGGGTAGCACAGGAAAAGGTGACTAGGGAGAATAATTTAAATAGTGATCCTCTAACCCCAAATTACACTGCGAAATGATCAATTTCAGCCAATACATTCTGAGTTGTACAATGGGTTCCTATTTTTCTAAACAATGAAGGAGAAGGTGGAAAATTAATTAGGGGTCAAGCATTTTTTTTTAATTTCGATCTAACACATGTGAGAAGTACTGAGCCAAGGTTAGCAAAATCTAGATGTCTAGACATTAAGCAAAGATGCAAAGCTGAGCAAGATGTAGTATGTAGTCTCTCCTAGAAGACCCCTCCCAATTCACAAGGAAGAGTAGACAAGTCAATAAAAAGGCAAGTGAGTATAATTAATAAATTGTATGACAACACATACAGTTAGAAAGATGAAGAGATAAACATTTCTAGGAAAAGCATGTGATAATATTTTACCCTAAAACAATAAAAGGAAAATAGTCACTAGACTTTAATAATGATTGAGTGTCACTTCAGTGGCCATGACTAAAGAGGTTATATATGTATGTTATTTTTTTTCAGTTTATTAAATAACTCCTTTAACCAAAGATGCCATCTTAGGAAAGTGTACATTGGGCCGAGAACTCACTAAGTCAGGCCTCTTCCTGCTGTTTCTGTTCATTAGGTCATGAAAACTGTACGTCAGCCTTATGAAGAAGGTGCCATGATGATGACCCCTATTTAACTCGAGGAAAGAGTTCGGGAGTTCACTAACTTCCCCAGGGCCAGAAAAATATGGTAGGAGACCCCATGCAGATCATGGCCTCCAATTATGGAATAAGTAGAGTTCTCTAAATTAAGGCAAGAAATACTAGTAGTTCAGATTCTTTAGGACGTTTTCTGAGCTGTGTCAGCATGCAAAGGTCTCATATGTGGATAAAATCTGAACCAAAGCCATGGCAAACATAGAAGAGAGACAAAATACCAAGAATGTATGTGCTCATTGACACACTGTACATATGTACACATGAATTTACCAAAAGATGCAAGATGAAGAGTTGATATACAACTGCCAATGTCCCTTGCTAAGAACAACTTCCTTTAGCCTTAGCATTACATATATTAAGACTGGGCAATCACTAGTGAGCAGAGGAAGAAAGTCTAAAATTGCTCACAACACATGAAGTTTACTTCCTTTTTCTAATTTCTTTAAGAAACTTAAAAAATAAAAATGTTATTTATTTTTATATGTGTGTGTGCACATGTGTGTGCATGCACCTGCTCATTTCTATGAGTATTATGTGTATACAAGCATCTGTGGATGCCAAAAGTGTCGGCTCTCCTAGTGTTGGAGCTACAGGTGCTTGTGAGCCACCAGATGAGGCCACTGAAAACTGAACCCAGGTCAGCTGCAGGAGCAGCAAGTGCTTTTTATCTCCTGAGCCGTTTCTCCAGCTCTCATTCCTTCATGGTCCTATGCTTTATTTTCTAAGGAAATACTGAAGGATAGTGGTGACCAGGATACACCGAAGGACCTCCAATGAAATACCTTTTTAAAGAAGCTGCAAGGTTGGTTTTTTTTATCCTCACTAAAACGACCTGAACACCAAGAGCAACTGACGGAGTGATAAACCCTATTTAACTGAAGTAAACAGCTTTAAGTGTTATTTGTTGAGTCCTTCAATCTAAATTCACTTGAAGGAGACCATAGCTTTCATCTGATACTAAATGTTTTTAGTTTCATATACAATCTAGCAATATTCACCTTATACAATAGCATATACTGGTCCACAGGGTTTCCTATATGGGCTCACACAGGACATTTAAGAACAAGCATAGTATATAATATGGCTATGTCCTTGTGTTTGCTTCTCTCTTCCCCTGCATGTACCCGCCTCCAAGGTTTCGCCATGTAGCCCAGGCTGACGTGGAGCATGCTATGTAGCCCAGGCTGGCATGGAGCATGCTATGTAGCCCAGGCTGGTGTGGAGCATGCTATGTAGCCCAGGCTGGTGTGGAGTATGCTATGTAGCCCAGGCTGGCGTGGAGCATGCTATGTAGCCCAGGCTGGTGTGGAGCATGCTATGTAGCCCAGGCTGGCGTGGAGCATGTTATGTAGCCCAGGCTGGCGTGGTGCATGCTATGTAGCCCAGGCTGGCGTGGAATTCATGATCCTTCTACTTCTGCCCCCTCTCTCTAGTGCTGGGTATCATCACAGCTGGCTCTGCCCAATTTTATCACATAAATCCTTTTTCTAAGAGGCAATCCATATTTAATAGATGTCAGTTTGACCCAGGCACAGCTGTCTCCTCTAGTGACAGCAAACATCACTGTTAGTAAATGTGTGTCTGAGGTTTATCCAATGCTTTATTATCCTGTCTGTCTCTACCTTCACCATCGTAGGCTATACAATTTGGCAAATAGACTTATAGGCTATTTTAATTTCCAACCGACACTCTCACTCATTCAATATGTATTCATTTTGTTGCCTACTCTTTATTCACTAAGGTAAGTATGGACTCAATTTCATGGCTCAAGATTATACTATAGGAGGGCAAGAAAGACAATAAAGCAAAAAAAGAGGACCTAAAACTGTGCTGTATGCTGCAGTATGTTAAAAGAGTGCATAATGTTAAAGTTTTTCCTAGTCTGGAGTTCAGACATGGCTATTGTCTGAACTTGGCTGGATCATGGGGCAGGGGCGCCCTGTATGGCAGGGAGGTACAGAATAAGGTAGAAAAATAAGCAAGGGCTAGATCATACAAAACTTTCTCAACAATTTTTATTTTAACATAAAAGCAATAAAATTAATACTAGATGTCAGTAAAGGAAGACATGATCAGATAACCTTTCCTGAGAAATTATTCTGAACGCCAGGTTGAAAGCAGGGGAAGTGATTGAAAGAGGAGATGGCACCCCCATGAAGGATTGTCACAGGACAGGCAAGAAGCAATGGTGGCTTGTACTAACTGGACAGTAACAGATACATAGGGATGAACAGTTGAGGTGCTTAAACCCGAAAATGACAGGACATGTTGGTGGCAGATTATAGAAACAAAGGAGAGGGCAGAATCAAAGATGGCCTCAAATATGCTTGACTGGATAAAAGACAAGAGATGACATAAGGAAGATTGTTTTTGCTGTTGCTGTTGGTGTTTCTGCTTTTGGAAGATAGGAGAGAAGGAGCACGAGACATCTCTGAGACATCCAAACAGAGAGATGTATCATGCACCTTCTGGCTCTGAAGCTCAGGATGTCTGCACTGAAGAGGAGGTAGTGTTAAATCATCTGCAGAGAGGTTACTTCCACTTTTTCTTACCACCACCACATTCTAAAGCTGTCAATCACAGCACGGCCAGAACCCTGCCACAGTGTGAACACATCATTTGTCCATCTTCCCAATGAGAATTTGTTCATTGTGGCAGTGAGCATTTCCATTTTGATGCTTCTGTTAGCTCTTCCCAAACTCCTTGTACAAATAGCAGCGTATCAACAAATAATACTTATAGGACATTATTGGCAATGTAAGATATACTCTACCAGATAAACACAGACCTACAAAAATAATTTTTAAAGGTTAGCCATTGAATTTATTCTTTTATATATTATTTATAATTTTATATATTTATGTATTTTCTCACTGGTGAAAAGTTATGTGTCTCAGAAATACAATTTGATATGTAATAAAAATGCAATGGAACGGTTTGGAACTTCTTGTACCTTTAAAATGCCCAACTGAATATAAACTTTCACTATAAATGGAACATATTTTAATAGTGTTTATTAATGTATAATATTTCTTGAAAATCACATATAGTTTTACTTACTTATTAACTGGCATTATCAGAATGTTGTGCCTCTACTTTACTAATCAAAAAGAAAAAAAAAACCCACAAAAGTTTGTAACCAAATATGTTGTAACCACAAACCCCAAATCTAGCTATCTATATTTTATATATAATGTGCATTTATCTACTTTAATCTCCATCAACAAAATTAGAGTTATATTTACATTAAAATTAAAGTGGATACTGGACATCTTACAATTTGCCTAGCTGTGTTTTGCTTTAGATGTTCTTTTTAATCATCTTCCACTGACTGAGACAGGGTATATAAAAAATTACAGCTAATAAAAAGAGGTCAAAAGGAGTAAGAAACCGCTGAAATACTTTTTTTGTTTTCTTCAGAGCCTTAGTATACAGCCTTGGCTAGCCTGGTACTCACTATGCAGCACAGGTAGCACCAAACAAGCCCCACAGGTCCTGATATTACAGGTGTGTGGCACCTTGTCCAGCTGAAACTTTTTAAAAGTAAGTATTGACGTTATTTCAATTCAAGATCATATGCTTTTATGGGTATGAAAAAGCAGCACAAGATATTATAACAAAGACGTAACTCTATACCATTTCTGTCTAACTTTACAAATGTGTATCACACACTTCATTTTAATCTTCAGTATACTCAATACCATACACACAGACTTCCAATTACTCTTCTATTTCATCTTCTAATATTTTAAAATTATATAGCAAAACTGAATGCAACTATTTTTTCAAAACACACTTTTGCATATAGCTTGAAATTTTTAACATAAGATTATGACAGTGCAAACTGGTAAAAGACTAACTGATAGGACTGATGCTTCTTAGATCATGTTAGAGAAAGATAAAATATACTAAAAAAAGAAAAACTAATCAAACTAATAAGATGTTTTTGGAGCTATGGCTTGCCGTTTATTACATTTGTATTCATTAGGACTTTACAAAGGTCTGTTCTGTGCAAAGCTGAGTAACTTCGAAAGCTCTAAATTCATGACAATGACCTTGGACTTTCTCAGAATGATTTTTTAACACACTCTGTCATTAGTAAAACCTGCTCAAACACATGCCCCATCTGCCAAAGAGCTTCTCATTCTTGTAACCAGTACGACTTCTGCCTGCTTCCTGGACTCTCCACACCAGCTGTATGGTAATGAGAGTAAGCAGCTGAGAAACACTGCTCAGCAACAAAGCTGAACAACACCTCCCCTCCGGGAAGCACTTGCAGCGGGAACATAGCTGATAAGCCATTAGACAGGGGTGCAGAGCAGAATAACGTTCGGGCATCTGTGGTGTAGGGGTTCAGACATGTCAGCATGTCAAGAATGGTTCCTCCAGAACTAAAATACAGAAAGGGAGGAAAGCACAGGGTACCGAAGAAAGATCTCAAGGTTGAAGTCCATTTGCTAATATCTGAAGCTCAGTTCTTCACATGCCTTAGAGTCTCTTCCTGCACAGTAACCATCAGCACTTTGAGCAGATCATTTTCAAAGATGCTAACAAGTGTGTTCCACTTCTTAATTACCTAATTTGAAAAGCTTTAGGAAGAGGAAGGGTTTCAAAATGTAAAATCATAAATAGAAAGGACTGACTGGAGATACTGAAGGAAACAGTAGAACACATAAAGCAATAAACTGTTTCCAATTCTTGTATAGCACTTGTAAAAATTCTATTTAATGGTATTTCAAGGGTATTTGTTTGGGTATTCCGACATGTTCAAAATAAGTGAACATGTGGGAATACCCAAACAAATACAAAGATGTCACATATCATTGTCTCATTGATATAGACATAATGGAGTTAATTTTTATACAGGGTAGTCACACTGAATGAATCTACGTAATGTAAGTAGAACCAAGTCACATTAACTTTCTATAGGCAGTGATTACCAGTAACTCAGCAAATTAAATTAATTGACTATTCAAAATTGATGCTATGCATTTTTCACAATTTTAAAAATATTCAAAATACTAACTCTCAAATGTAAAAAGTACTAATATGTCAGAAGTAAAAGTAAGAAATACTGACAGTGAGAGCTGATCGCACACTTCCTATGGGTTCTTTTGTGTGGTCTTCATGGCACCCCTAGGAGGTTGCACTACTCTCTCCGTCTACTAGGCTCACCTACGTGTTCACTTACTGAGGGTCACTTACTGAACAAGAGTAAGAACTCATATCCAGGTCTGGGGAGCGCCACCATCCACACGCTCACGTGCTCTACTATTCTTACGAGAACCAACAGTGAAGACTGGGTTTGCTTTGTTCACTGTAGTCTCCAAATGAGTGAAGCCGTCCTCCTCCTCCTCGGATCATAGGAGGCATTGAAAACAACAAGTTAATAGACAGGAATACAACTGTTCAATTTTCTCTTAGTCAGAGTCAGAAATTAAAAAAGGAACTACAAAAATTTGTAACAAAGTTTGTAACAATCTTACTACTTCTTTTTTAACTTTTTTTTTACTTTACTACAATCTTACTACTTTAAAATTGAGAAAATAGTTCATACCAATTAAAGAATCTTTAAGTAAGACTATATATTAATTTAAGTTTTGTTTGCTTGACAAGCTGACAGAAAACTTCCCTCATATTCTTGAAAGGCTCTTACAAAACAGTTAAGAACAAGCTGCACTCATTTTAGTAGTTTTCAAATTTCATGAATTAATTTAGTCACATTTTATTGTCTAACTACAGATGAATTTTACTCTTTTAATTAGCAACCTAGTCCTTGACTTCAAATACAAATTAAGGATGAGTTTTTATAAAACAAGAGTTTTACATAATACACATAAGAACCTGAATTCAACTTAACAAAGCAAGTTCAACCATGCATTTAAAAGTGAGATATATTGTTATCATTCATCCAGGAACAGGCCTGTAACTGCAACAGTTTAAAAATCCTCAAATTCAGACAAGATTTACAAAAACAGTGCAATACTGCCCCTACATGTTCACAGTAGTAGTGACAGTGATAACTTAAAATCTAAACTGGTAAAGATTTCTGTGGCTGATCCGAAACCTGTGTAGGCTTAAATTGCTCACAAATGAACTATTACATATGGAACACATACACAAGACCAGTAAAGAAGAAATTTAAGGTAACAGCGTGTTATTCAACATTACTAAATATTTTTCTTCTCAAAACAGATCTCAATGTCATTATATGAAGATATCACAACCCAAAACAGTCATGTTAACTGTCCATGTACTTTTAGAACTAGTATTTAACCTTTTCTGTCTTGGGTTTCTTTAGGCTTAGGTTTATTTATTTCAGTAAGTGGATGCTATTACATCAGCGGAAGTATACTACATTTCAAAACCTCTTAGATTATTTCTATTATTATTTAACTGGTTGGTGTCTTACAGTTAATTCATTTAACTTTCACAGAAAGTCAGGGAGAGGAGGGCACAGAACTCAATTCTGACCCAGGAATAATTCAGACATTAAGGCTCTGGGATGTGATTGACAGGACTTTCAAACAAACGTCTTGTATAAAACATGAGTAAGATGAAGTCATGTGTACTGTTTAAGAGAATTCGAACTGTATTTTCTGTACTGGAATATCTGAGAACCAGCAGATTATATAATTCTGCCACAACAATTCAAATACGTAAAGTAAGTATATCAATGTATGTGTGTATGCTTATATAAGTGCATACTTATGGAGAAACTTCATAAATGTTCATAAAAGTCATAAATTATTGCCAACTAACTTTAAAATAGAAATGTGTAATAGAAGAGGACTGGCAGATGTAGAGGACCTGAGTTTGGGTCTAAGCATTTATTACTAGGTGCTCACAACAGCCTGCAACTCCAGTCCCAAAAGACCCAATACCGCTGGCCTCTGGAGACATGTATGCATACACACACACACACACACACACACACACACACACACGCACGCACGCACGCACGCAGACACACACGCACACACACGTACGTTTCTAAGTGCATAATAAAAGAGTCTGGAGGCTGGAGAGATGGCTCAGTGGCCAGGAGCATTGGCTGCTCTTTCAGAGGACCCAGATTCAATGCCCAGCACCCACACGCCAACTCACAACTGTCTGTAATCCAGATCGAAGTGACCTGACACCCGCACATAGACATTACTTGCAGGCAAAACACCAATGCACATAAAATTAAAAATTTTTAGAATAAAAATATCTGCTGACACCTTGTATTTTGGCACAACCCAAATACAACAAATGCACCCTGTGACTGGAACCACCCTCTGGTTTACTTAATACCTATCTGATGAACGAATGAAATCATGTACCTATGTATGGGTTTTGTTCTTGTCTGAGACAGGATCCCACTGTGCAGCCCAGATCGACCTGAGCTCATACATCTTCCAGTCTTAATCTTCCAAGTGCTGGCATTGTAACCATGCACATCGTGTCCACCTTGTTCATCTGGTTTTTTGACATATGACTACAGAACGAGAACAGGAGATAGTCTCTCAAGAGACAGAAAGGCATCAGTGGTCTGCTTATGGGATGCTGCTCTGTCTTATCCATCCACAATACTAGCAAAATACACAGAGGGCAGGCATAATCTGTATTAGAAGGCTGAAGTTAATTTAATGTACACAGACCTTCAAATATGGTTAGGGCTCTTTCCTATCATTTAAGGTATACATCTACTGTATCTTAATCACTGGTGAAAATAATATCGAAACTCCAAACTATCATTGTATTACACTGACCTACTTATAACTAGGGTAATAAGACTTGGATGTTTATCTATGCAGTGCATGCTTTAAGTACATACACACAGAGACTTAAGACAAAGCTTGGACAGCCCTGACATTTCCAAGTGTGTTCCATTTTTATATGTAAATGATAGTTATGGATGTTAGAATTCTACAGGCAGTTCTCTAACTTTGAAGACAGCTGCATTCTGGCATGTGCACTCTGGAGTTGTGAAGGGTAATATGACACATAAACTACATATTACAAAAGCTTCTAGCATATTGCATTAGTATTTCTGCAGCAGAATAAATGGTAAAGAAATACTTACCACTTAGATAAATATTAAAGGAGGCCAACACATGTCAGTTTCAAGTTAAGTCTTTCAAGTCTTAGTTTCCAAGACTTGTTAGATTTCTGGTGTGCAGGCAAGGGACTATGCAGATTTATTTCAAACTGTTTACTTTGCCAAGCACTTACTTCCAAGTTTCTTTTTAGCATGTTTTATTCGCTGCCACTCTACAACTCTTACTATTCAAGTCCTTTCTTTGTTGTTGTGTTTTTGTTTTGTTTAGTTTTCTGTTTCTTGAGACAGGGCTTCTCAGTGTAGCCCTGGCTGTCCTGGAACTCACTCTGTAGACCAGGCTGGCCGCGAACTCACAGAGATCCACCTGCCTCTGCCTCTGGAGTGCTGGGATTAAAGGCGTGCACCACTACCGCCCAGCCCAGCGCAACTCGTTTCTTAAAACATTAAGTTACAGGTGTAAGTAGCCCTGTCCTTTGATATTAAGGTTATTAACCATCTGTATAGCTTGCTATGGGTAACAAGATATGATTCAGTGTTTCTTTCCTCTCAGTGTGGTTGTAGATTTGTATATTATATGTTAATTATATTTGCTTTATGCTTAGATTTAACAATGGAAGTAAAATCCAATACTAGTAAGATGCAAATGACAAAAATGTCTAGAAAGCAATGTCATGATTACATATTGAGATCATTATATGTGAAGAATGTAAGGATGACTTGCTTTATGAAAAAGTTCTTTCAAAGTTCTCAACTCTGTTCCATGTACTCAGTATCTGCTGGTGGGTATTTGTACCAGCGCCACACCAAAGGCAAGATAAAAACAATACCAGCAGCAGTATAATGAAAACCCAGTCTACTGTGAGCAGTTTGACAAGTCCTTATTGCAGATCAGTACACAGCAGTGGCTGTGACCCTGCAGCCTGACTACCTGATTCAGAAGTAACTACATATCTCCTAGTTGTACAAGATATTAAATCTTCCTATGCCTCAGATCTCTCATGTATGTAAGTAGGAATAAAATAATTCAATCTACTTCATGAGGTTATCTTAAGTATTATAAGAGGGTGGTTTTGTTTGTTTGTTTGGAAGAATACTTAAAGTTGTGCCTCATCTGGATACCCAATCAGATGCTTTCATTACCTCATTTTATTGTCATCAAAACATCAGCATTTGTAAGAGTATTTATCTTTGGCCTCCTTAAACTACAATCTAAACTCTGTAAGAGCCAGACAGCATTTCTTTCTCTAGTCCTGTTTAATCCAAAAGTTAGAGAAAAGCTCTGAACTTGGCTCTGGGTATTCTGTCCACTAGCACAACACAAGCGATAATCGGCGGCAGCAGTGCTAGAGTGAGGGACAAGGTGTAAGCACAGGCAACAGAGCACGTCCCGTCACCCTGCTTAGCAGACACCACGTTTGAAAACAAAGCTATCTGAAGTCTTCTCTTAACTGTTGGGGGCCCCTTTCTGGTTCAGAGGCCCATTTAGGCATCTTCCCTTTCATACTACAATGGCTTGAAGTTTTTACCACAGACATCAGAGACTTAAAAGGTTGTAGGGTTGTTTTTTTTTTGATTTTTGCATAATCCTGTATGGGAGCTTCTATTTATAGCCAGTGCCTTGCATGTTACAGAGTACAGAGACTACAGTCTCCCCATAAAACTCAAGGCTTCTACTCTGTTTACTCATGTTTGCACAAAGTGCTCAGGAAGAAAAAGACTGACAGGATTTTAAATTGCACGATGCTACATGCTAACCTACCTGCAGCCTTACAGGACAGGAGGATCTGAAAATATTCTTTCAAGTATTATGCTTTCTTTTAGTCTTCTCTGACATTTTCAAGCCCTTGTGCCTCCTAAATGACTCTCAAAAGCACCTCCTAGATGACTACACTATTTGTTTCGCCTTCGCTTTCAAAACTGGTAAGTAGTAATTACTTTTAAAATTAAGTGTCAAACTGTATCTGAGTCTGGTTAAATTTAGAAAATGAAATATTCAAAATCACAGCTGCACAGTCTTTTTAAAACACAGTAAACAAAAACATGCCATGCTCTCTCTACCAGTACAAAAACTCCTAGAAGACATTTCCAACTTTCACAGCTCTTTCAACAAACTAGTCATACAAATGTCTGTACTAACTTCCTCCTACACATCCCTGCAGCATAAAAAAAGTATTAGCGTCAGTCTGGGTGGTCTAGGAGTTCATAGCCTAACTGAAGCCACCAAGTGTGTCTGTCTATAGAGTGTCACACAGCACCACTGAGCAACCTAAATCATGTCAAGGCAAAAACCAGCACAGCACCTGGAGGAAGGGCTAGCCAGGCAGGCTGACTTCCCTGGGAAGTCTTGGAAGAACCTGGAGACAAAGATCCACTAACACCACAAGGGGACTGATGTGTGTTAAAATGTTTTGTATTTCTCTCTGTTAAAGAGATGCCCATGTAAGTCTATATATTCAGGTGAAGGTTCTTGAAACAGATGCTGAACTGCATGGAAACCAAACTGAACTGCAATCAGGCACCAAGGCATCTTAGACAAGACTTACTATGACGAATGAAAGGTAATCATGGCGAGGACAGAACTTAAAAGGAAGAGCAAAGAAAGGTAAGCCTAGAAAGTGGCTAATTGGCAAAGCTATGACAAAAATGTGAGACCTAAGTAACATTGTATAAGAAACAGGCAAGTATTTCTGGCAGCTGCTGCTGCTAGCATGAGAAGGACTCTCCTAGCAGAGATTATTAATAGTAGTATACTTTGGGAGAGGCCTTCATTAATACTGTAAAAAAATACCTCACTGAAATCCAGGAGTGTAAGAGTATGATGTGACATAAAAAAACAAGACACCTATCAGAAGACCAGCAATTAAAAAAAAAAATGCTGAATCAGAAATGTATTTGTAAAATCACATGTGGGTAATCTATTTGGACAAAAACACAGTTTAAAAAGCTGTGATAAGTGTAGAAAATCCTTACAGTTGGAAATAATACAGGTGATAATTCTATGGCAAATGTCTTTTTACACAATAAAGAAGACAATCACCATGAACGAATAACTTCAGATATATTTTCACATTTTCTTCATGAAATATGATGATATGTACTCAATGGAAATACTGGAACATATTTTACCTAAGTAAAGTCCATAAAGTGTTTCAGTAAGAATAAATAGGCTTAGGATTATCTTTGCATTTTAATAATGTAAGAAGGTCCCTGTGCTATTTTATAATTGGTACAATTCCCTGGGGAAAAATATTACTGTCCACTAAGAATAGAAAAAGGTTAATTCTCACGCCGGGCAGTGGTGGCGCACGCCTTTAATCCCAGCACTTGGGAGGCAGAGGCAGGCGGATCTTTGAGAGTTCGAGGCCAGCCTGGTCTACAAAGTGAGTCCAGGACAGCCAGGGCTACACAGAGAAACCCTGTCTCGAAAAAAAACCAAAAAAAAAAAAAAAAAGAAAAAGGTTAATTCTCTACCAAATAATTCTACCTCTACAAATCTGTACATAATGATGTAATTAAAAATTTTTGTATACACATGGCTAAAAGCATATCCCTGTTCAAATTAGCAATCGTAGAAGAAGCATGGCCCATTCATGTGGCAAATTAGGCACTTCCAGCACTTACGATCTTGGAGAAACACTAACAATATTTAATACATTATTAATTCTTCATACATTAAGAATGGGTTCAACTGGCAATTTTGTTTAAAAATAATTGAATATTTAAAACAATTGTTTTGATTGTTTATGAGCAGTAGAATTACTAACAATTCAAGAAATTGTAAAGAAAAATCTTTTATTTTACACAAACTAAGCATGTCCTATTTTTGAGATATAAGAGGTATTAAATATTATAGGAAAATAAAATTTCAATACATAAGCTATTCGATTCAGATAATTTAGAGATATTACATTTCTAAATTCAAAATGGTTAATAATTTATACATTTGCTTTACCAAGAAAGGCCCTCACAATTGTCATATAGTTTTTAAGAACATGCAAAAGTTCTATACACAGGAAGGTTTTACTAAGACAGGATAATTAGAGATGTTCTTCCAAAAAAAAAAAAAATCTGCTTAATAATTCTGGCAGACGTTTGCTGAAAATTTCAAACTAGCTGGTCTAAAGTCTCCTAAAAGACAAGATTAAAATTACACATAGCCCAAACCAACTGAAGTCTATGCACAAAACAAAAACAAAAACCCATTAGGTTATGTCTAAAAGAACACTAAAAATTAGAATGCACCTTTGTGTCTACTAGTGACACAATGACTAAGAAAAAAATCCAAATAAAAAACAGTGCTGCTGAGAAGGTGCTTGGTCACTTTTGTCCTCATCCAAAGCATGTCCATGGAGGAGGCCGTGGACGGGAAGGACACTGCACCAGTTTGAGGGAGGCCTGTCTCAATGGCTGCCAGCTGAACTCAGTCAGTTAGGGATGATCCCTGGGTAACAAGGTGACAAAGAACAAGCCAACAAGTGGCATAAACATTTCAAGATTTTAATGAGTAAAATTGTTTCATAATGTGTGGCTTCAGTTAGAAATCCTGAAGGAGATTACCCAAGGCATTTAAGATTACAAATGGATTGTGCTACAAAAATTTGTCAATGCTTTGGAACTTTAAATTCTTTTCTACAGAGAAATAAATTTTAATAGTAATATGCTCCCAATTTATCTTCCAAACCTAATTACCCCAGTAGTTGAACAGTGACAAGTGTGCAAGGAAAACATCTACATAGACCACAAAGATGGTAGGAAGACAGCAGCTACTTGTGAGATCAGCATTCAGAGACTGAATTACCAGCTCTGCTAGTCACATGACACCTAGCAGAGTTCACCTGTTTAAGTCCACTAACTGGGGAACCTTCTTGGTTTACAGTATTTAGCTCACATTTAAGTCACTTGAGGACTAAATCGGCTTAAAAAAAGAAATCCAGAAGAGCCTACATAATGAGCTCTTTAAAATCAAACATGGCGGTGTATACCTGTAAGCTTGGTACTAGGGAGGTTGCAAGAGAAGAACTTCTAGTTCCAGGCCAGCCTGAACTACACAGTAAGATTATCTCAAGAAACAAAAACAAGTGAATACCGGAAAAGATCCACAAGTCCTGTGACATACTCACACCGCCTGTCACCAAGCTCTACCCCACTCAGTCTTCCGTGATGCTGAAACCTGTCATCAAGCTCTACCCCACCCAGTCTTCCGTGATGCTGAAACCAACCCAAAACGTACAGCCAGTTTGAGGTCTTTATGTTTAAAATCTTATCCAAACCAACAACTGCATATCATCCCAAAATTTCTAACAAAATAGTTAACACGAATAATTCTACAACTCTAGATATTTAAGTGTTCCAAAGTTGAAATGAGTGAATAAATTGAGTGAATAAATAAGATTTATATGTTAAGAGTGATTTTTTCCAAAGTATTAACTATAATGGTTTTCTTCAAATACACTAAGTGTAAGATTCACCAATATTTTAGTAAAAAGAAAAAACAATTCTGCATTCTTGTTCTAGATACGCTCAAAATGTAGAAAAATAATGAATTAGGATTTCATAAATATATTACTATCATGACTAAAAGCATTCCAATTTCAAAGTAAAAATAAAACAACTCATGCAATATTTCTGTTCTCTTAAAGGATAACCAGAGCTTTTTAAAATTACAAGTTATATCCCTAAACATCTTTTATACTAAGAATAACCTGTAGAACTTATCTTTAAAGATTACTTTTACTGATGTGTATAAGTGTGTATAGGGGAAGGTAGAGTCTATTCATGTGAGGGTAAGTGCATGGGAAGTCCAGAAGGGGGCTCCAGGGTCTCCTGGAGCAGGAACTATGAGTGGGCTGTGAGCCATCTCACGTGCATCTGGACCAAACTTGAGCCCACTATAAGAGTATATGCACTATTAACAACAGACTCATCTCTCCAGCCCCACACAGAGCTGGTTTTTAACAAATATTCTAGCTGATGGGTTCCTCAGAACCTTAGCTCAAGAGTCACTGATTAGTAGCTAGTTTGTTATTTATTTACTGTTACCAAAATAAATTAATGCTTCCATACTGTAGGTGAGAGCCTAGAAAAACTGATAAAAAAGATTTTTAATGTGATACTTGATAAAATAAATACTTTCTTAAGAAAATAAGAGATTTAAGTTGAAACTGTAGCTATAATTATGGTTTTAAATAAGTTTCCACAATTTTTATACTGTCATGCTTTCAGGTTTGTTCAAAACATTAACCCGGCAAACATTAACTGACTCAGCATCTATGTAAGGGATATTATGTTCTCCAAAACATCTGCCATAAAATATGATCAAGTATATGGCATTTCAGAAGAATTCTCTCATAAAGTTAAAATATCTGTCATAGCTGTACCAAGGGGGAAAGTTAGTAAACTAACAAAGATAATATAAATCTATTTAAAGTAGCCGAACGTGGAAAGACAAAGTCTCAAACGGATGTCCCCGGAAGGCAGAGCCAATGAGTTATACTACAGTCAACTACCAGCAGGACACCAAGACTGAACACACTGATCTTTTAAAAGACTGTTTCAAACCTTTAGACATTTCTCCACTTATAATTTTCTAGTACAACTTTTATTTCCATGCTTAGTTTTATCACAGCATTGCAGCTGCATGGCTAGAACTTAGCACAGGGGCCTAAAAAGGTCACAGCAGTGACTAAGAAAACCTCCAGGAAAGCCTCGAGGTCCTCAGTAATTCTTCCTACAGGGTCAACTTCTGTGCAGTTCTCAAACAAACGGACTGTGACACAGTCTCCCACATACTAAAACTCCGTAAGTCTGTCACAAAATAAGAACAAGAGAATAAAATTAACTTGGTTATTAATATTTTAATTATTTAATGTAAAAAGGCCTCATGTTTTTATGTTTGGTAAGTTTTGTCTTTTAAACTTATTTGTGTTGGTATTTTCTTTTTCAGAAGTAGTAAATTACTTATTTTACAAATGACTTTACAGCTGTTAGAGGCCTCCTCTAAAAATGTGAGCAGTGACCTCACTCCACCGAAGCTTTCAAACTATCAGGTGAAAGACAAGGAAACCATGAATACAGAACAAACAAGAGGAAGGAAGAAGAGAAGAAACAGGAGAAGAGGGGTATTTGTCTTCTGTTTTCAAATTTTAAAAGACATTATTTTAACTTGATTTTCCAACATGGCTGCCACTTACTTCAATTCAGATAGAAGTTGCAATCACTCAAAAGGAACTAAACTAAATTAGAAAAAAAAATATTACAAAGCTTACTTAAGTCTCAGTAAAAAAAAAAAGTCTCTACATAGACAAAACTTCTTCTAGTGTTATGGGTTATTCTACTTGTCCTTGTCAGTTAAAAAAAAAAGGAACTATAAGAGATATAAGATACTAACAGCACTGATTAAACAAGTTCTCATTTACTTCCAAAGACACACACACACACACACACACACACACACACCACTTGTGAATTAAGGCCTACTGTGTTCAGGATCATAAACATATTTCAGACCTATAAATACATCACTCTAGTAAATAATTCAAAAATGGCAACACCAGCTAAGTCAGAAGAAACCCATATTGCTAACACTGACAGCTTCAGTAGGTCATACTGAAAAACATCCTTGGCTCTTAAGTTGATTATACATTAACACTAGTTCTGCAAAAAACCAAGATAGTTCAGGATGTCTATATATAAACTATATCGCACAGCAGCACGCTACTTCTGTTTCAGCAAAAAAGTGACATCTCTCTTAATTTATTAAGTTTTAATTCATGAAGCAGCTTTTAAAAATAACCCAGCTTTAAGGGCCAAAGCTGTCTACGGACCTGGAATGCTCTTTGAACTAGATGCTGTATTTCCCACGCATAAGGAAGACACCACCAGCAGCTTTTAGATTCCCGTAAAATAAAAGCTAGAAATTGCGATTGTAATACTTATCAGCATATTTCAAGATATATCTTTTTCATATTTACCAGTCTGAAATAAGTTTATAGGAGATAAACAGGCACCATGGGTAACAGCCCTGCAGGCCCCTGACTGTCTGTAAAGCTATTACTGTGTAAGCTTGCCCTGGCTGCACAGCGCACTCTTAGCTTTCCTCACAGACACACACATGGAATCTGAAGCACTGCTTGACTGAGGAGATACAGCATTTAAATAAACATTCATGCTTTCAAACAGGACAGACTTACCCGTCTTCGACAAAAGGGCAGGCCCTGGGCAATGATGCTAATACTAAATATCTTCATCACAGTCTGATGTGGAAGAGGCTCTTTTGTACTTTTAAGATCAACAGGAACCAAGCCATGGCTCACAGGAGCTTTTCCCGGTTTTGACATTTTAAAGTTCTCTTGGTTGATCAGTACTCTCTACATGTAATACAGGCACATTACTAAAACACTGACCACCAAATTATAAAAAAGTTATTAGTAGTTTTAGAAGGCTGAGAACCCAAGGCCTGCTGCTGCTTTTGTCTTTCAACCAACCGTCTCTTTGCGAGTGTCCTGACCTGTCTGAGGCTTGGTGAAGTGCAAACTGTCCTAGAATAGCCAGGAATTATAAACTCCTGAAGAGAGCGCTCCTGCTCCTGCCAGTCAAACAGCTGGTGAGCTCCCATAGCAAGTGAGCGCTGCAGACAGGAGCAGAGCAGGGCTGGGCTGCGGGCCTGGGGACACCTCCCCAGCCAAACCACCGAGGTGCTCCCTACAAAGTAAGAAGTAAGATTTTCCTTACAAAATTCAAAACACACACAACTCTTATTTTCTCTTAAGTCTTCCTTTCTCAAATGTCAGCATAAATATCTGAAGAATGCTTTGAGTCAATTCAAATTCAAGGGGTGTGTATGCAAGTGAAAACCAACATGCTTGTTCAGTTGTATTAGTGGTTGCTCTTTCCAAGTGTTTGTTGGCATGCTTTTTTCCCCTTCCATACAAACCATTCTTTATCTCATGCTCACCAAGATAGTAAACATACCCTGCCCCTCTCTAGCTCTACATAACTTTGAATCATCTCACTAGAGATTATCAATCTCAGTTTCTCTGTAATTCTGAAAAATTCTCTGATTGTATATAGAATGTAGATATTATAATAGCCACATGACTGGCTGCAGGGACATAAATTGATTATTATTTATAAAATAACCTATGATTGACAATGATCACAGTCACATGTACCTTCTCCACAAGAACATGCTCTAAGAAACCCATCGAGTGCACTGACAACTACATGAAGGAGAGCGACATGTTGGATGGTGCATGCAAATTCTTGGTGCTTAACTTCTCCAACATATCAGTGAGATAAATCTTCCTAAAACTCAGAAGGACTGGGCTGTAGTATCTACTTCCAAAGAACTTTCAAGGGTTCCTTAATGCCCAAGGTAAACTTTGGATGCAAAGAAACTCTATCTGAAAATATTCCCAAACTGACTGTTGCAGCATAATCTCAAATATTTCCTTAAAGTAACCACTTAGGCTGACTTCAGTCCTGCTATGCAGCCAGGAACCACCTTGAACCCCCGATTCTCCTGCCTCTACTCCTAAGTGCTACAATTATAGGGTGAGTCACCTTGCCTGGCTTCTTTTCCCCCTTCCCCCTTTGGAAAGATCAATCTTACTCTATAAGTGATCTATAACTGATGAAAAGACAGCTTATACATAACAAACATTCCAAGCCCTATCGTGATGTTTTATGTTCTCAAGGCAGAACTTTCTAATATCAAAATCTGAAATGTAGTTTAAAATATAAATTCACTGCCAGTATGTAGGGAGACTGGGATATGGTGGAAAACACTGTTAACTGCTAGAAAAAGATGTCTGTTGGTTCCCCAAACTTATACGTAAAGTCAACACGTCACTCAGCATTTCCACTTCTGGACACACAGCCAAGACTCAAAAGCAAGAACTTGACTAGAAGTGCCATGATTGTAAAAGCAATATTCACAACAATCACAAAGTGGAAATAACCCAAGTAAACAAAGAGCTACACACACATACAGTTGAATGCTGTTTTGCCTTCAAAAAGCAAATTCCATCCTCGCTATATCGTTGAAAACTGAAGCTGTCATACTAAGTGAAACACGCATGTTACAAAGAGATGGAGGTAGCATGACTCCAAATACTTAGGCAGTATGTGGGGAAAGTTCACTTCAGACACAGAAGGCAGAAGCGTGGTCCCAAAGGTGTAGAAATAAGTATGCTTAACCGCTATAGAGTTTCAGCCAGAAAAAATGAGAAAGTTCCAGAGAGGGAAAGTGGTAATTATTATGCAATATTTTGAATGTACTTAATGCCACTGAATATATATGAAAAAGGTTAGATTACAATTTATATTATAGGTATTCGACTACAGTAATAAGTTTAGAAAGCAAATGAGTGTAGAAGCATACAACAAAAGACCTTTACCCCAGGACTGGAGACTTGGCTCAGTGGCATAAGTTCTTGCTGTTCAAGCAGGAGGACCTGAGAATGAAGCTTTGCACCCACCCACATAAAAAGCTGGGTTTAGTCCCGTGGGTCTGTGGCTCCAGTGCTGTGCAGGGTACTGAGCCAGGAGGATCATTAGGGATTGTTAGCCTCTAGCCTAGCTCCATGTTCAGTGAAGAGACTGTCTCAAGGAAATAAGGCAAAAAATGATTGTACAGGACATCCAATGTCTTCCTCTGTCCTCTGCATGGGAGTACACAGCACAGACACCCATATACATACATACAGACATGTGTACAAACACATACATACACACACACAAACACGCACATTTATTATTTATAAAATAACATATGATGGGCAATGATCACCGTCATATGTCACTTCTCAGCAAGGGCATGCTCTAAGAAATGCATGGCCGTGTGTGTATGGCATTGTTCCCCAATGGAGATCCAGAGTTAGGACAGAGAAAAGATAGCATAAGGACCCTAGCAATCTATAAACTGTTTTGGCTGGGGGTGGCTAAAACTGACAGCTAAAAGCACTATGTCTGAAGTCCCACCACCCACTTCAGACCTTTCAGAAGAAATGCTATAGTTTCCCAGTCTCCCATATTCTCAGATGTTCACTTACTCTCCAGTAAGTGAGTAAGACTGATATTTTGTTTATCTAATATAATATAGCCTTCCTTCACGTTCTGTTTGTCTCCTCAGAATATCCCTTTTGCTAGTGTAGTCCTGCATATAATCACTATTTTGCTAATATTATAATTTTAAACAGACTGAGATCTTTACTCTCAAAACAATTTGTTTCAGAGGTTATTTCTGAAAACAATGAGCTCTTCTAATTCCTTTCAAAACTACACAGAAGATATTTAAACTAAATGATACTTTGGTGTTTAAACAAACAAAACAAAAATTAAAGAGGGCAGTGTATTGTGAGTTTAGCATAAAAATTCATTTTGCATAAAAAGAAAATATCAAACAGACCAGTTGCAATTTAACTTTTACTTAGCCCACTGGTTAATTTAAATAACACAGTGAATATTGTCTGTACTCACATGTACATAAACACCTCAAAGACCTGTAAAGCCACATTGTTTACATGTATGCAGCCAATCCATGCAATCTTTAAAGTCTGATGTAAGTGAAGGAAGACTAGTATTTTAAAGGAGCTGGGACTGGGAAAAACTTCAAATGAACATAAAGTTTCCTCCTACAGTTCCTAAAGTACTAAACTATTATTATGAAGGAAAACTGAACTTTCCCTGTTCCCATGATTATTTATGATTAAAAAAAAAAAAAACCACAGAACAGAACGTAAACACTGTTGTGTATCAGAAACCACGTTTTCAGCCGCACCAAGTGGCAGCATTCTAAAGTTTTAAAATCAGTAAATAGCTGCCCTCAGCTGGATAGTGCAGAGCACTGCAAGTCTAGCAGACCTAACACTGAATGAACTGTGCCTAGCAGCGCACTTCAGTGATGATCAATGCGGGCTACTAACTTCCAAGTGCCTGTGCTTTGAGGAACTCTATTCCTGAAGCCATGTTCTCATCTAGAATGGAAATGTGAAAAATATCAACCTTTCAACAATATAAGAAAACCCTGATCAAAGAAGGACAACGTGGACAGTGGACAGTGGTTGGCATCACAACTGCTGACATATTAAGCTGGAGCCCGCTCCGTGTGCTGAACTATAAAGAAAACTACAGTCGATGAAGGGCATTGTGGACAGTGTACATAGCACCGCAACTGTAACACGTAAGCTGGAGCTAGCCCCATGTGTCTAAAGGGTTCCCTTACATTGTCCAGGCTAGCCTCAAATTCTCTTGCCTCAGCTTCTAAGTAGCTGGGCCTATATGCACGTGTGCCAGCTTTAAGAAACTGACTTTGTATCATGAGTTTCCACATTTTTTTCCTTAATGGGGAGAATACATGCCAAGACATGCCACTGGATCTCAGTATTATTCAATGCTTCTGTGAATTTAAGCCAAAAACAACTTATTCTTAATGAAACAAAAAAGTCTAGATACTTAAAATTAATAGCACTAACAAAGTGAAATAAGTCAGAATAACTCTCCTTCCAGGAGAAAACATAGTACTATCAACCACACTCTCACATTTTCATAAGAACTTTCTGTGCTAGGTCAATTTTCAATCTTTCACAGCATAGCACCAAAGAGATGTAACTCCTTAACCATTGCCCACTAAGCAATTTATGCAAAAAGATGGAAAAACTCGAACAAATAGAAAATGTTCACAAACCAACAAGTTGTCTATTAGTAATACCTCAACTGTAGAAAGACAACTCAGTATAAAATAAAAATTTAACTTTATGTTGTGCCCCCCAACACTCTTAGTATTCATGAAATGAAATCAAATGAAATTGTTTTTATAAAAATTAAAGTCCCAGCCAGGCAGTGGCAGCACACACCTTTAATCCCAGCACTCAGAAGGGTCAGAGGACAGCCTAGTCTACACAGGAAGTGCCAACACCGCCAGAGCTACAGTGATACCCTGTCTTGAAAAACCAAAGAGAGAGAGAGAGAAGTTATAAGTCCACTCCAGAACAATTTCTAGAGAACTTCGCCACAGCATTTAACTGCTCAAGCTACTCAAAGTCAGGGAGCTCACAACTCGCAGTGCAGTCAGTCACTAGGCATCCCAGCATGTGAACATTACTAGAACATTACTTACAGCTAAAGTATTCTTTGAACTGTTCTCACAGCTAACATCGTCTAGGTCAGTGGTTTCAACCTGTGGGCCGCAACCCCTTTCAGGGTCAGATGACCCTGATCGCCCAAGACCATCAGGAAAACACTGATATTTACATTTCAACTCATAACAGTAGCAAAATTACATTTGTGATATAGCAACAAAACTGATTTTATGTTTGCAGTCATTGCATGAGGAACTGTACTAAAGGGTTGCAGCCTTAGGAAGGTTGAGAACCTTGCAGCCTTAGGAAGGTTGAGAACCGCTGGTCTAGGATAAATTATCCAAAGCTGATAGGCAACTACTCCGCACACACAGAAGAAAAGGTGAATTTTAAACTCTAGGTTCAGTGGCACCATGAACTGGGAACCTTAAGCTGGCTGTTTACCCCACACTTCAGATTCCCAATGAGAAGGACAGGACAGAAGACTGAGAGTGAAACTTGACAGTTGGGAGTACATATTGTAGCATTATTAGTACCATGCGTATGCCTTGTAATACTGGATGATCAGGTTAGTGAGCCTTCTTTTACTACAAGTTAAAGACTAGTAAAGTTAGCTTTACAACTATACCCAAGGGCTAGCAACATGGCTTAGTGGGGACAGGTGCTTGACTCCAAGCCTGATGACCTGGTTTGATCCCCAGCACCCCATGGTAGGAGAGAACCCAACTCCTGTAGGTTGTCCTTTGACCTTCGTTCATACCTTCCTCCATAAATGTTTTTTAAAAACTTGAAAATAAAACACATTTAAACAAAACTCACTGCTTCAATTCATTTGTGTATACTATTTTAAAACAGGCAGCTTGTGGTATAGATAGTGTAGTTGAGTTGCATACAAAGAAAATATTTTAACTGGAAAGAAAGTATAGATATAATGAAAAAAATTTTAAATGGATCAAAAGATGAAATTCAAGAAATTAATACTACACTAAATTATATTTTTATTTTCTTCTTCTATCTTACTAAAATGATCCAGGCAGTGACATATAAAGTGTATGGATAGATGACAGATATAGACATATGATAGCTTTTTTAGTGTAACCTTTGAGTTTTAATCCTATATCTCTGTCTATGAACTGTTAACTTCACAACAATCTTCTTGTTCTTTTATCAGGCATTTAAGAAAATACTTGAGATTAAAAACAAAAGTTCAGCGTTCAGATTAAGTTTTCTAGGTATCTCTGCAATGCCCAGTATGAAATCCTCTATGACTATAACATAATTTACCTCATGACTAAGTTTAACTCTTACGCTCGGTGCTGGGCTACCCCAGCTGTTAAACGGGCCTTACACAGCTGCTCACAAGAATTCAGCTGGTGACTAATATAGCTATACCTTTAAGTCAACTATGACAAAAATGACATTGTAATTACAGGTATTTCAATCATGCAAGAATCTGAACCCCATGTGAAGACACAGGAAGAGACTGAAACAACTTCATCTTCCATAGTTTTCAAAATAAATGTAAACATTTAAAGACTGCCATTTAAATTACCTTTATAAGCAAGCTTAAGCATAAATAACTTACCAACCTTTCAGCTAAAACAGATTAAATATTACCTACAAATCATTTATTTCTCCTGCAAAAGTCCCAAAGACTGTTTGTGCCTCAGGAAGTCACACTACTCTGTGTCTGAAGAAAGTCAATGTGTGGGGGGGAGGGGCACACGTGCACGCACGCCCATGTCTGTGTGTTTGTGTATGTGTGCACACGTGTGTATACGTGTCTGTGCCTGAGTGTGCCTGTGTGTTTTTGTGTGTGCACATGTGCACGCATGTCTGAGTCTGCATTAATCGGTGTGTATGTGTATGCCTTTAAAATATAAGTAATTTACGCATAAGAATATTTACTCTAAATAAAATAGTTTAAATATACAACCAAGCTATACAAAATATTTAGGGTTTCATTCCTGTATGAACTGACAGTCTCATAAATCTCAACATTAATTTTAGAGCAGATGTCTGAGTTTTCGTTTATTCAATAAATAAAACACTAATTAGCTATCAAAAAAAGATAAATTAACTCAATTTTTAAAATCCCGAATGTGTTTGTATAGAAAGATGCTGGGAGTTAAGAGGAAGAAGTCAGAGGCTATGGAGATATAGCTTGGCTGGGTAAGTGCTTGCTTTGTAAGCATGGGACCTTGAATTCAATCCCCAATCCCCATGCTTACATTTATGAGCTTTGTGGGCCCAAGTATCTAAAATCCTAGTGCCCAAAATGAGAGAGAAGGATCCCGAGGCTTGCTGGCTAGTAGGTCTAGCAAACTTCAGGTTCAGTGAGAGACCTGAGGTGGAGAATGATTAAGACACCTGCCGTCCATCTCTACCCTCTACCTTAGAAAAGGCAAGCAGGAAGGAGAGCAGAGATATTACAGCGTCCTATGCATATACATTCTCAAGATGGTCACTATGGTGTCCCTGCCTTCACACTCTGCAGTATAACCCTAATGTGGCTTACTCTGAAAAGTAGAGACCACATCCTCTTAAAAATATAGGCAGAGACTTTTCTGTTTAAGGAACACCCTGTGACCATCTAGGCTGTCATAAAAAAAAGACTCAGCTTACTTCATGTGCTGTGTCCAAGTGATCTGAGGTCACAGAATAAGGCCCGAGGCACCTCAGACAAGAAAAGTACACATGGAGAAGGCCTGAGAATGCATGACAGGAAAATGGCTATCCAGCCTCCAGCTGACTCAGACCCTCTGCCTCACCTCTAGCCACCCTCTGACTTGTACAAACAGCCTGAATTTGTACTGTGCCAGTGGGTAACAACACATACATCAAAAACAAAGGGCACTGAGCACACAGCTTCATTGTGACACAGGACCTACACAGCCTACACTGGGAAATGGTGCCTACACAGGATTCACTAGAATATGGTGTCTACGCAGTCCTTCCAACGAGTGTTAATTTCACATTTTAACAACAGTGGAAAGGACAAAAGGTGATCCAAAATGAAAATATTAGTTGCTATTCTGAGGGTGGAAAATATTTTGGTAACAATATCCCACTTGGATAATATCTACTGAAAATGTCCCAAGTAGCAAGTCTCTAGCTATTTTCAAAACAAAACTATACAAAATGTTATATTAATACGTTGGTTTGGATTTCATCTGAGTTATTTTAATATAAGAAAAAGAAAATTAATTCACTTTCCTATCATAACACTTTCATCTTTATTTGATGAACACTCAAGTGACCAGAGTAATAGAGAGTTAAAAACAAGTCAGATTTGAGACCTGGAAATCCCAATGAAAGGAGTAGCTGATTCTGTCACCTAAGCATAAGCTCCTAGCAAAGCCACATACCCTACAGTTTCAAAGGAATGTGAAAAGGCAGTATTTTTAATCTATAAACTTTCCAGATGTTTTAATGTTGGCTTTTATGAGACAATAGTTTACAATCTCTGTTGCTTCTGCCTATAATAAAGGAGTACAAAATAGTTTAAAAGAAGCAAAGATATGACTGATAAATAATTAATAGAGAAATAAGCTCTCCTTAAACATTTTCATCTGATCTTTTAACATACACATACCCCGTCTTCCAGACAGGGTCTTACTATGCAGCCCTGAATAGCTTGCTTACCCCAAGTCACTGTAACTTGTTCCATCTGTTGTTTTCTGGCCTTAGCTTCATTTCTACATCAGCATTTTCACACACTCTACCATTTCGTCATGTGTTACTCCTAAATAAAGACCATCTCAAATTTCTTGTAGAAGTTAGGATATATAGTTCCTTTAAATGAGATCCGCTGTGGGTGGAGAGATGGCTTAGTGGTTAAGAGCACTGATTGTCCTTCTAGGGGACCAGTTCAATTCCCAACACACACATGATGACTCATGAGCATCTATATTTAGTTTCGGGCGATGTGGCACCCTCTTCTGTCCTCTTCAGGCATCAGGCACACATGTGGAGCACAGGCATAAATACAGCAAAACACACACATAAAAATAAAAATATCAGTAATAAGAATGATGATGATGATGATGTTAGACAGATCACTTGGCAGTTCAACATCTGGAATGATCTAATTCAAAAGAAAAACAGACCACCTAACACAGCTGTGACACTCAACATTGTATTTTCTTTTTAAAACTATTTTTTTAAAGATTTATTTATTTATTTTATGTATGGGTGCTTTATCTGTATGAACATCTGTAACCAGAAGAGGGCATCAGATCACGTTGTGGATGGTTGTGAGCCATCATGTGGTTGCTGGGAATTGAACTCAGGACCTTTGGAAGAACAGCCAGTGCTCTTAACTGCTGAGCCATCTCTCCAGCCCAACAACATTGTATTTTCTACCCAACTGTTATTATTGTTTAGCAGATGAAAACTATTTTGACTTTACTTTTTTTTTTTCTGTATATGATCTAGAATGAAGGTGGCTCATTGGGAAACAAAGCCACAGAAAGGTTTTATTAAAACTGGAACATGTAGCCTACTAAGAAATCACAAGACACCTTCTGATAACACACCCTTGAGAAGACAAGGCTGGCCTCTGCAGCCCCTCGGGAGCATGCAGTCACCCTGCTCCATTAGCAGCACTGAGGCACTTGTCCTGTCACATGCCGATCCCTTTTCTTACCTGCTCTAAGGTTTCAGTCCTTTAAGAATTTAACTTTCGCCAACATAGATTATTTTAACTAATTTCATTACCTGAGCAGAAGGTGTTTGGTTACTTAAACCCACATTAATCCGGCAAAATATAAGACTGTATGTGTTTTACAGAAAAGTAGCAGAGATGCAGAGAACCAGCAAGTACATGGTGGGAGCATGTAAACATCAATCATATCAGTTACACAACACTGTATTTATCAACAGCACTAACTTTAATATTCATTGATATGCAAAGGGATTAACTTGCTTATTAATTAAGATTTCTAAATCAAAATTACCCGGTTATTCTAGTAAATAAACTAAGGAAGTAGCTTAACAATAAAATGACGACTCGGGAGAAGCTCAGGGGATGTGGTGGCTTACATCTTTGATGGTGTCAGAGGCCCACATCTCTCTTCCCCACATTCACAGTTGTAGATGAGGCACGCTCATTGTGTTCATGATCCTCACCCACTTCTTAAAAATAGTGTCAACACTGACTAGTGAGAACGTCCAGTCCCCCAGAAACATAATATAAAAATTGACAATGAGAAGTGTTCTGTCAAATAAATATAAGCAAGAAATGACAATTTAAGCAGGACTCCACTGAGATTCTGATCTCTCCATATTCCAAGGGTCTAAGCAAACTGCTCATGACACTCTTCACACAGTCACACTACTTAGTTGGGGGTCTAGAGTTTATGGTTCACCACCACCAAACTAAGAGAAATCAAGAAAATCAACTGGTCAAATACTGTTTACTTCAAGATGACTGGGAACTTACAACCCACATTAGTGCTAACACAGGGGAACCTTTCTTTTTTTTTTTTCCTGCACATATGCTGAAGAAGCCACAGCAATCAGTCATGGAAGACTGATTGGAGACTATGTGTAAATTCCTGAGAAGTTTTCAAAACTGTACTCATCCTTCCAAAGAATGTAAGTTTGTACACATGTACAAGATACACTGTGTCTTTTTGTTACAAATAGCAAAATGAGAAGATGCTAGCTGCTTGATTTAAAAAATACAAAAATATAATATGACAATATGTATAACTTCCATTAATAGTTATTCCAAACTGGGGCAAGAATAGACAAACAGACACTAATATATTCAAATACATAGAAACACACAAACAAAGTATTACATGGCCCTCTAGTGTTCAATGGAGGGATCTAAGTGGTTACATACGTTCCACTGCCCAAGTCACTTTCTCCAATTTACTATTGATGGTGAAAGACGATATGCCACAAATAAGCCAAAAATACTTGTAAAACACACCTGATAAATAACTTGTTTAAAATGCATAGAACTGTGAAAACAACAATGCAAAGAAAACAGTCTAATTTTAAAATCTGCAAAAGACCGGGATACCTCACCAAAGATGTACTTAGGTTAAGTATGAACCCGAAAATACGTTCACTATTATACATTACTAGAGAAACACTGATGAAAACAGATGAAATGCTCCTCAACTCAGTCCAGGACACGGACAAAGTCAAGCACCAGGAAGGACAGAGCATTCATTGCCAGTGAGAATGTAAAAACAACCGTCAATAGAAGACATTCTGGCCATTTCTTACAAAAGGAAATATACCACTACAATACCCCTTATCTGCAACTTTGTTCATGATTGCCAAAATCTGGAACACCAAAATATTCTCCATCAGGTAAGTGGATAAATCAATAGCAGCTCATCCAGAAAGGAATACTATTCAACAATAAAAAGTGAACTGTCAGGCCATCAAACGACTCTAAAGAAACTTTACAAATGCTATTCAAAAGGACCACATACTATATGATTCTAATCATATGACACTTCAGAAAAAGGAATACTGTGGGAACAGTGAGAAGACTAGTGCTGGCCTGGGGTTCTGTGGGTGGAAACTGAATAGGCTGATCCTGAGGATTTTTAGGACAGTGGAAGCTATTTTATAAAATACCACACTGGTAAATAAGTCCCTATGGATTTGTTCAAACCCACAGAGTACATAACACCAGCAGTAGAGCCTGCTGTAAATGTGGCTTCTGGCTTACCATTTGTTAACATGTACCATTCTGGCGAGGATCTTATTGTGGGGTGTGATTATGTGTGGGTGGGCGTTAAGAGTCATATGGGAGCCTCTGTGTTCCCACTCAATTTTACTATTAACTTGAAAATAAGACATTTATTAATTTTTTTAAAAAATTACAAAGAATGGCTAATGCGGGAAAGTCCTCCCAAAAAAACAAATCAAAACAACCTCCCCCCCCAAAAAAAAACCCAAAACGTTTTCACAAGTCTGGAGGATCAACTGTTAACTCAAGGATAGGCTTCCTTTTAAGTGTAATTTATACCTATCAGGTTAAAGGAATGAAGGGGCGGGTGAAGATAAAACATGAGGTAAGAATAAGTAGGAAGAATTCATGCCAATGGAGCTTAATTTCAGTTGTGAAGAGAGGGATTTTCTTTCTAAGAGGCCCAAACAACTAGTTGTTTAAACAGGTTACCAAATTAACTAAGTCTGTTACCACCATAGTAATTCAGGGATCTACAGGGATCTTCAGGCCTGAGCTATGTATCTATGTGGTCAAAGATTGGCAAATTAACATTATAAAAATGAATCTATTAACTATGCAATACCTAAGGTTTAGGTCGCAGCATGCCTGATAGGTGATAATATTAGGCAATTTTAACATAAGCCCTAATAAACTTGCCGCAGAACCAGAGATTTAGTTGGGTAACACTGGGACTTGAAAACAGATGTTAAGGTTTATGGATTCCACATTTGGTAGATCCCAAAGTCATTAATACTGTTTGTTTCACTGGGCACTCCTATTTTAAAGGGAGTACAACCTGGACTCAGCTCCAGTGCCAGCTCTACTACTGACCTGATGCCCAACTGAACTCCCATCCACATGCCATCTTAGACATGAGGCTGGCAACCACAGACAGCCATAAGACTCAGCAAGAACATACACATGAGCATTTAGCAGTGTTCCAAACAGAGAAAAGGGGGTTCAATGAATGGCTTATTATCTTTGTTTGTGGGAGACAGTTTGTCTATGTTGTCCAGCCTGGCACTGAACTTCCAGACTCAAGCAATCCGTGGGAGGAGAATGCAAGTAGCTGGAACTACAGCAGTATCACCGATGCCATCTTCCACTGCACTGGTGAGGACCAGAATAAGGACAAAAGACTGTTTGACAACTGCCCCTCAGCAATATCATGCTGACTTAACAGCATGACATTTCAAGGGCAACTCATCTAGAAAAAAAAACCAGGATGTTGGTCCAGGGAATACACCAATACATTCAATATGGCAGCAGTCTTCTATTGAAAGAGTTGTTAATACTTCAGATGGAAATACAATGACCAGAGAGAAAGAGAGGTCAGCATAAAAAGCTGTCTAAAATATAGAGCTGAGTGGAGTGGTCCCATGTGGAGCTGATGATCCCAACTGTCCCCTGCATTTCAGTCTCTATTAGAAAATACTTAGAAACTAGGACAGAAAAGCTAAATAGCTTACTATATTAACAGGTCTGAGTAAATGAGGATCAGGAGCTGAAAAGGAAAGTGCTGTTGCCTTCCCGCTAAAGCACTGGGCACTTCAGAACTATTTTAAAGACCCATTCTCAAACTGTTCTCTCCCCCACCCATACACACTAAATGAAAGATATTTACATTTCATGGTGTGATGGTTGGAATAAGTAAGAAGGAACTCCATTAGTTCATAGATTTGAATGCTTGGTCCCAGTTCATAAACCTGTTTGAGAAGGACCAGGAGGTGTGGCTTTGCTGAGGTATCAAAAGTCCACACCAGATTCAGTCTCTTGGGCTTGCCCCGCCACCACACTCCCCACCATGATGGTCACTGACTAATATAACCCATTGAAACTGTAAGCAAGTCCCCACTTGAATGCTTTTGTTTATAAGCTGCCCAGGTCATGGCATCTCTTCATAACAATACAAAAGTAATACATGTCAGGGCCTAAAGCTGTCAGGGCCACACTAAAGAATTTGTTCATGAAACCACACACTAAAAAATGTTTCTGCTGGAGAAAGGGCTCAGTGGTTAAAGCACCTATTACTCTTCCAAAGATTCTGACTCCTGTTCCCAGAGTCCCCATCAGGCACTGACGACTGTCTAACTCCAGCTCCAGAGAATCTACCTAACTCCTTCTGAGTTCTGGGGCACCCATATGCACACAGAATACACACAAACATAAATACTTATTCAAAATAAACTTATTCAAAAAGTCTCAAAGACAAGAAAATATAGCACCATGCCAGGCATCTTTCTCCAGCAATAAACTCAATTCACCCAGCTACAACTTCCAGAGCTCCAAATGGGCCTGAGACATGGGACCTGATCTCACCCAGGCAGCAAAACTCAAAGCCTCCCACCACACTCAGAGTCACTTCCTCATCCCACTCACAGCCTCCCACCATACTCAGTGCCACTTCCTCATCCCACTCACAGCCTCCCAGTACACTCAGTGCCACTTCCTCGTCCCATTCGCAACCTCCCACTACACTCAGTGCCACTTCCTCGTCCCACTCGCAGCCTCC
>CAJQZJ010032773.1:5306356-5316586 GCA_907164525.1 Lophiomys imhausi
GCAGCCTCCCACTACACTCAGTGCCACTTCCTCGTCCCACTCACAGCCTCCCACTACACTCAGAGTCACTTCCTTATCCCACTCACAGCCTCCCCTACACTCAGAGTCACTTCCTCGTCCCACTCACAGCCTCCCACCACACTCAGTGCCACTTCCTAGTCATTTCCACCTCCTTTAAGGGCATACGCTAGTTCTTGGGGGGGACGGGACTTTTCCTCTAACCCTCTATTACACATTACAAAAGTTACACAAAAGCAGGACAAATAAACGGTTTCTATCAGTTATGCCTATTTTCTTTTGATACTAATAAGTCTTTGCTATAACAAGACTGGAAATGTATTTAAGAAGAATATTAGGGTTATCTTTCAAAAAAATGAAATGCATTCTGAATATGCTCATCCTGTATACATATCATCTTCCTTATCACCAACAAAATAATATTAAAAGATTGCCCTTGTAATTACAGATATAAAGCGATCTGCTGCAAAAACATCTAGGAGAAACTCTGCTTGACACTCGTACATATTACAGAAGTTTATCATCTGTTCCCAAAGTTTTAAATTTTTCCTGTTCTATTTTCGTGACAGGGTCTCATTAAGGAGACCAGGCTGGCCAGAGAGGTACCTGCCTGTGCTTCCCACATGCTAGGTATAATCGTTTGTTCTATAGGAAAAATGTCTTTAGTTTACAGGGAAAACCCTAATAAAATAATCTTTTCATTATTTTCAGTGAATGAGATATAGACTGAAAATAATCTGATTCACACACAGATCTAAGACGTATTTACAGCAATTATAGTTTCAAACAGTGTTAAAATATTTTAAAAACTGAATTAATAGAAAATAATTAGAAATTTATCACAAGTTGACATTTACTTTGTCAATCAAATGTAAGGCTTACAGGGCATTTAAATAGAAACTTCATAGTTAAAAGATCGGGAAAAGGACAGATTCACTGACAATTCCTACTACGAGTAACAGTATATGGCCTGTGCATTGGCAAGATCTGTAACACTTAGAAATTAGAGCTTGTTTCTTTTTATTGGAGCCCAGTTTATTAAGTTCACTGCCTGCATACTTTTCATTAAAGTATTAACCTATTTTCTGTTTATTTCTCCATAACCTTTGCCCGTCAGCGGCGATCTAATGGCTGAATCTAAAGATCACTGAAAGGTAAGTGTGGTAGAGAATGAACTGCATTTTAAGGGATACATACAGACTAAGTCAGGTCACAGGACTATGTTTACACACTAGCCTCCTTTCTCAGGCATTATGCTACTTACTTCACAAATATGATTTTACTTAATTGTTAGAAGACTTCTTTTTTAAAAATGGGCATCACCATACAGGTAAAGAAAGAACTTTGATAAGGTTATACACATATGATACGGTACAAAGTAAGTGACAGAGTCAGGACCCGAGCTCAGGCACCAAGAGCCGCCACTCCCTGGGTTGGGCAGTCCATCTCATCCCTGGTGACCTGCCCCTTTCCCTGTCCCATCATCTTCCCCACATTCTCAATCAAGTCAAGTCAGACCCCACCGTGTTTCCATTTCTCCTCATTTTCAAGGCAAGGACACAGCCACACACAGGGCAGTGTATTAGCAAATGTTATATGAGCAACTTCTCTCTGAACATGCCTATACCTAACAGAACTTGGAGTTTAGAGTTATAGACAAAACTAGGTCATGGGCTCTCACATCATTCTCCAGGGTATAACTTAACTGAGTTTCCCTTTGAGTCTCGGCTGTTGTCCATATTACTGTAAAGTTTCCTGGCAGTTCCATCAAACACCTGTCACGTTGATCCTGGCCCTGGCCACCTTCGAACTGTGGTCTAAAGCCCTTCTCTCTGGTCCCCAGAATTACAGACATGTGTGACTAGACCCTGCTTAATCTCTATTGTTTAGAGCCTAAAGACACAATTCATTCAACATCTACTTTGGATATATAACCATGTGTATACATAGTTCTTATGGGAGGAAAATGGATAAGAACCAGCACTAGAAAGAATCTAATAATCAAGAATCTAAAACAATTTGAGATAAGGAATGGGGTTCCTTCAGAAATGACTTCCCAAACATGCTTGTCTCCATGAAAAGATCAGGAGGATAAAGACCTGATCTCTGATATTAGCTGAAAGTGAGCTGATAAAAATAAAAAAGTAACAAAAGTTAATAATCTATATTTTTAAAATTTATATGCCAAAGATTCAGTATGAGCTGAGAATCTCTGGAGGAAAAAAAAAGATATGCTAAACCTGCAGAGACAGACACTTGTAACTGGCAAAGCAAACGGACTCTAGAACTTAGGGAAGAATGGTCACACTGAGCCAAGGAGCTAGCACCGGATGGACTCTAGAGCCTCCAATTCCTTTTTTCTTACATCTTCAGTCTTGCGACCTAATATCTTCTATAATGTCTTGGTAAACACCACAAGAAAAGCAGTTAGCTGAGTTCTCAGGAGCTTCTAAGAACAGCTTAGATTGTGTCATGATTAAACCCATCACACTAGGAAACACTGAAGCACTGTTTGTTACATCCTACCATAGGGGGCAGCATAACACACGGAAAGGGAAAGGGTTCTTAGAAACTGGGCAGATCAATAATAAAATCTTTTGTTACTTAGAACATGCACAGGGCCAACACAGGTCTGTGCCAGATGGGGTCCCAGCACCATGGAAAAGTGGACACAAGCCTCCATCCCTGACCCAGAAGCTATCTGCAACTGATAATCACTTGCAAATGAAAAATGTTAGTTTTCTCCAACAGAGTCTCACTGGGGAAACAAATTGCTCTTAAGGTTTGGTCCCATGGCCAGCAGTCAATGACCAACACAAACAGACTCAATGGCATCTTTATAGGTTCTTTGTCTCATAATGTTGTATCATCAGAGCATTTTTTTCCTTTTTACCTTACAGGTCGTATACGTCGATATTGTGGCTTCCAGTTCTGTGTTTTAGGGACTACTATGGGAGTCCTGGGTCTCATGGGCACGTGTGTCTCTGCATCTGATTGTGTTTCTTGTGCTGTGGCTCTTTTTCTTCTGTTTGTCTGTTTTGTCCTAATCTGGTTCATCTGTTTTTGTCTGATCATGCTTTATTTTATTATCTTTCTTTAGATGCCAGAAAGGGTATGGATTTAGACGGGAAGGGAGGTAAGGAGGATCTTGAACAGGTTGGGGGAGGGGATGCATAATTAGAATATATTGTGCAAAAAATATCTATTTTCAATAAAAGAAAAACAGAAAAAAAATTGAACATGAAAAAAAAGTGTGGTGTGGGGTGAACCATTTGGCTCTGTATGACCTCCATTTACTGATCTGTCTCAGGAACATGTAAATAGTTTGTATTTAATAAACAGCAATTCTTGACTACTATTAGCCTAGAACAGCCTGGGATTTATGATCTGTTTATCTAATATCTAATCTAATCTACACTGTTTACTGTATGTTCCCACAGGAACAAAACTTAATGAAAATGGAGTAGCATCTCTGGCCCCAAGAGGAGACAAAGGCTTTCAGTGAAGAACAGAGACTGCCCTCAACAACTAAGAGTTAATCCAAATGGGTGTGTCAATCACCTGGACAGAAAATACCGCAAAAAACTGTCAGGTTCAACATTTTTAGGAAATAGTATGAGTCTACCAAACACACTGGCTTGTCCAATGGGTCTTTTGACCATTGTTGACACTCATCATTTAATGGGAACCCACTTCACTGATCAAAAATTCTGTCTATCTTCTACACTCAAAAAAAAGGGGAGGGGGAACCTTTAATGACCAAGGGTAGGAAATTATCCTTAGAGCTTTGATAGTTTCCATTATGTCCTAGAGAATAAAACATGTAATGGAGAACCCAGCGTTTTTTCTCATTTAATGTAGAAATGATGCAGGGTTGCACAAAAGTCTAGGCACCCTTGGGGTTGTTTACAAGGCTTCCACACCGATGTTTTTAAGGCACACTGAGGAGAATTGGAGAAGAGGATGTGTTTTCTTTCTTTCAACGACAGACTCTTGCTGTACAGCTCCCCCTAGACTCACATCCACTAGACGGCCCAGGCTGAAGCCTGCGACAATCCTCCCGCTTCAAGTGCTAAGATTGTTGGTGTGCTGCCATACTTGACTCTAAAGGAGGGTTTTCATCTCAGGTCCCAACTCTTTTCAAAGGTCAAACTGAATGAAACTGCAGTCCAGGATACTGTACATATTTCTTTCTTTTTTTTCTTTTTTATAGTGACCAAGGGTTTAAAGGTCTCCAAAATGAAGTAATGAATTAGCAAAAATTTCTCCTTATTTACCTTATTAAAGGACTTAGATATGTGAAGTCTTAAGACAGCTACAGGTAACTTTAAAAACATCTTTAAAGTATTTGAGATAATGTCACGCTGTCTTGAACTCATGATCTCCCTGCCCTGCCCTCCAGAGGGCTAGATTTTCTAAATTCCGGTTATGAAAACAGAAAAGAATGGGCAAAACATTCAGAGTCAGTCCAGACCAAAATCATTCATGTTGAGGCAGAGATGGTTAAATGGAGTAAAACTGTCACCTGATGCTATTTCCTTCCTAGGTCATGCGAACAACTAAAAAAAATGAGACTGGGGTATATAAATTAGAGATACACATGTTCTCTGTTTTACAACCTAAAACAAAACTGATTCAGCAAATTGAATTTTAAGCCAAATGTGTCTGACACTTTGTTCCAAGTCAAATTTCACGGAAAGAGATACTGTTAAATTTGCAAGTATTTATGGGCAAAATCCAATGATTCATTGATAGATCTAAAAATTAGCAAATAAAGAGTAAAAGGATATCTGCTATAGGCAGTGTTTGTTTTTATGTCTTTAAAGAAGTGAGCTGTTACTCAAACACAATCCCCAGAACAGGTTAACGCCTAAGGCTGTTCTACATGAACATTCATGAGTCACAGTTGCTGCTATTTATAACATAAATAACTATCTGCAGTGACTTAGGCACTAGGGTGACTCTGGTGAACACAGTTCCTTAGCAAGTAACAAGCTTCTTCATTACTTGATCACACACATCATGCTTCATACACTTACACAAAGCATTCCCGCAGCAAGCGTGAAGCTGCTGATTTTTGTTTGTTTTGTTTTGTTTTTTTTTGTGGTAAACGAGATCATTTTCCCCTTCATTTTGCAATCCGGTTGTTCTCTTATCATATTTCTATTTATAGCTCTGATGCCTTTAACAAACTAAAACTTAATAAATCTGTGATATGTGAAGATTACATGGCAGCACTACACAGTGTAAGGACAATTTCATTACAGCTGAAACAGTGATGCAGCGTGTCGGATGCAAGAGGACTGAAGGTACTCACTTTGGTCGGCTTTGTATACAATGGGGAAGAGAGCCGGTGAATGGGCAGGTCCGAGATACTACTACAGTTTGTGACGTTGCTACTGTGTGTATGCTCATCTTCTCTGCTACTGTCATCAGACTGGTCAAAATCGTCACTTTCTTGGTCCATCTCCTCCTCCTCTTCTTCCTCCTCCTCCTCGTCCTGTTCCCCAGCATGCTCCTCATCTTCCTCTTGCTCTTCCTGGTTTCCCGTAGAGTCCTCATCTACTGAAATAAAGCGGTTATTGTTTTCTTCCACGTGTCCTTGTTGGGAATCATTCTGGTCTCTAGGCCTAGGGTCTACCCCCGCGAGTTCGCCATTCCGCACAGTGTGCTCGCCCTCCTCACGGCGCAGTTGCTGCTGCTGCTGCTCCTCCTCGACCACGCGATTCATCTGCTCCTCATCTGCCTGGCTTGAGGAAGCATTCCCTCTCAGAGAGCCTCCAGTTCGTCGTCTTTTGCTGCCCACAGAGAGCAGTTCCTGATTCATTTCCAAAAGCCAGCTTGCTACTTCTTGGACCTTGGCTAGACTATCAGAAGATGCAAAGGTTTTCACATTCTGTAGGAGGAAATGGGGGATAAACAAGGTTTGTACAGTCTGGGTTGCTGTCTACTTTGTGTCATATGCCTAGAATCTAAGTCTAATTAAAGGTTATGGAAAGCACTCACACACGCTTTAGTAACAAATAAGTTTTAAATTAAGTAAGTTGTAAAACTTTTAAAAACTAATACTAAAGACATAAAACAACCTTTTGCCATAAACCTCCAAAAGTTTATGAAACCAATTTATGAAACTGATAGTTTAGTTGCATTGATCAATATGATAACAGTCAATAAAACAATTTTAAACTTTAAATCATTAATTCAGAAACTATATCCTGCATAATTCACTCACTATGTATTAACTATATACAAACAAACCACCTATTAAGTGTCCAGCGGGTTCAGGAAATGTTGAAGTACATCCCCTTCAAAAGCTTTAATATCCCAGCAATTTCCCAAGCTTCTCTGCTCACAAAACCTTGCCTTCATATAAGAAGCACAATCACTGGTTTTTATCTACCAACTGAACAACAAGTTAAAAAACATGAAAACAAAAAGTTCTTAAGTCCATACTGTCTGACTCAGTAATTCCACCTCTGCAATTTATCATAAGGAAGTGATCCTAATACAGGAAAAGGAAAATTATACATAGATACTCGCTGATGCAGAAAGGAGATGTGGATGGGCTGGGAGAGGAAGACAATAAAATCCAGATGTTTAAGATACAAGAGTCAATGAGGGGCTGGAGAGATAGCTCAGAGGTTAAAAACACTGACTGTTCTTCCAAAGGTCCTGAGTTCAATTCCCAGCAATCACATGGTGCCTCACAACCATCTATAATGAGATCTGGTGCCCTCTTCTGGAGTATAGGCCTATACACAGGCAGAATACTGTATACATAATAAATAAACAAATAAATCTTAAAAAAAAAAAAAGAGTGGATGAGTGGGACTAAAAAGATAGCTTAGCAGTTAAGAGCACTAACTCTTCTTCCAGAGAATGCAGGTTTAATTCCTAGCACCTGCATGGTGACTCACAACCATCTGTAACTCCAGTTCCAGGGGATTTGACAACTTCTTCTGGCCAGGCATACAGACATATATGGAGACAAAACACCCAGATAATTAATATTAAAAAAGAGTCCATGTACTAGAATTTGTAGCTAAGACATGATGCTCCATTTAAAAAGCATTATGAAGAGTGAGTGTTTATAAATGCTTTCAACTTATTTCTCAAATCTTACATACTAAGTATGTTTTCTTTTGTGTCTTAGCATAGGTTCTATTATTTCATGTTACATTTTTCAGTGTGTTTATTATACAGAACATTCTTTGCTGATATTTGATCATGTTCAAGTTTGCCTAAAATAATTTCAACACATTACACACATTTAAAAAATAAAATAACTAGAACCTGAACTATGAAGTCTTCATACAGAAAAGGTTAGCAAATTAAGCTGCCAAAAAAAAAGCACAGCATGTTCTACAAACTAATTCTGAACATTTTAGAGATAACTTCATATGAATCGAACACTCATATGAAACACAAACATTAATGGACTGTATCCTATTGTGTTTAAATTAAAAACTTCAAGTTTAAAATTCTAAAATGTTCTATTATTTCATACCAGTAAAAAAAAACTTATTTTTTATCAATATCTAATGAGGTTTAAGTGGAGTTCAGAAAAATGAAATCTGATGGCTAATATATTTTTACACTACAAAATACTGCACTATTTATTAAGCAACTGGACATGCTGAGAATGATGATACTGACAAAAACACACAATTTTCAAACTGGAAATGCTTGTAACTAAACATTAGACAACTGAAGCTCAAAAAGAACACACTTCTGAAGGCTGCTGGCTTTTAAAAAGAACCCAGATTTAAGAACTTGTAACTACATCTTCATGACAAACCCTAAGGGCAATGTGCTCTAACAATGACGACGCGGCCTTCTCCAACACCAGAATCAATGCAGTGTTCACACATTATCATTCTAAAACAAGCATCCACTTCAGACCCACATTAATATCATGGAGCCAAGCACATCAAGAAGAAATTATAAAACAACAAAATCTGGCGTGCTGGTGGGGGCACACACCTTTAATCCCAGCATTCGGGAGGCAGAGGCAAGTGGATCTCTGAGTTCGAGGCCAGCCTGGTCTACAGAGCGAGTTCCAGGACATCCAGGGCTACACACAGAGAAATCCTGTCACAACCCACTCCCCCCCCCAAAAAAAGTCAACAAAACAATCTAAGACATGTTTCTGCTTGTGTCAAGCAATGTCACTTACTCTTTTTTGACCAGGACACACAATAAAATAAGATTTAACATTACAAGGCTACAAGGAAATAGTAAACATACCTGAAGCAATAACTTCAGATGGCAGAGTGATAATAAAACATTCACAATACCTAGTCTCTATAGGTCACCACTGTTAATTAAATAGTTAATTCTTTTTATTCATGGGCATTATGTTTGGTGAAATTGCTGCAGTCAGTGAATTAGTAAATCCTGAGCCACTGTTCTTGGAGAAAATGGTTCCCATCAGCCTTTAGATCACAACATTGTTTTATCTACCAGCCAACTCAGAACTCAACTTCTGATTAAAGACTCTCTATTAAATGCATATTATTGACTCAACACTGAACTCATTCCCAACTAGTATAACTCATGTCTGAATGAGACTTATCTAACATGCATTATTTTCTTCATAAATTAATATCAGCTTTTCTGGGCTTACAAACCCTAGAGGGAGTTTTGCTCATATGACTGGGAAAAATACTTTAGTACAGAACATGAAAAGGACACTTGTTCATGGTATGGAGCTGAAGCAAGAAAGTAAAGCCCTGTCTTATTAACACATGCATGTTAACTGATCCATTTTGGAGGGTTAGGAGGGGCTCCTGTACATGTCCACAAATGGCTGTCAAAGGGCCACAGGTGGGCTGATAATATGGCTCAGTGGGTAAAGTGGCTTGCTTCAAGAGCATGCGGAACTGAGACCAGATCTCTACCGCCCATGTAAAACCCTAGCATGCCAATGCAAGTCTATAACCTCGGTGCTCAGCAGCCAGACCCCAGGGGTTTGCCAGGCTGTAGGTCTACAGGAGATCATAAGCTAGGGTTCACTGGGAAATGCTGTTGCAGAGTCGGAGAGCAATGGAGGAAGATACCCAGCATCACCTTCTGGCATACACACACGCATATGCACACTCTCTCACTAGCCCACTAAAAACAGTAACAAGTCCCTACACCAAGCCCCCTTTTCCCTTGTCCTGCCTTGCCCCAGAGTGCTAAACACACAGAAACACAAGAATAAGCACTGATAGGAAGTGCCCATGTGCCACCCACATTTCTATGTACGGCCTCCCTACAGATCTGAGGCCTTATCAGAAAGAAAGGAGCTGTCCTTTCTTACTTTTAGATTTCTCTCCACTCTGGTCACTCATTTTGCACAGGTTTTGAACTTCAAAATAAATCTATTACTGCAGTACAGAAAACACAGTATTTGCAGAGAGCCAGAGAGGAGTCTCTTTCCTTAATGGGGTTCCCAACTTAGCTACCACTTTAATGTGGTGACTATTTGTTGTCTTCTTACAATTTGCTTCTTTTTTTTTTAATAAGTACTTTTTTTTTTAAGTTACATCTCCGTCGCAAACCCTTCCCTATTCCCCCTTCTTGTCCCACCCTTCCACCCTCTTCCCCCCCCCAACAGCTTCTCTTTTCATTCCAACAAATGGTTCTCTCTTATAACAGTAAATTCTATACAAAACAGCAGAATTAAATATGCCACATTTATGAGAGTTAAATGGCCCGGTATACCTTCCCAATGTCCAGTTCATACATATTTGGCCCCTGACTTTAACCTTCTACCTTCTAACCATCTCCATGAGTTTAAAGTTCTATAACTGACTTAGTTTTCATACTAACTTGCATCACTATTATAACCATCTTCTTAGATCTAGAACGCCCTCTTGATTCCTAAACAACTCAAAATTTAGCTATGAGACTCAAGCTGTCTATTCTTCAACCACCTCAGAGAGCTGAGAAGGATAAATATATCTGATTATATAGGAAGTGCAGGGCCTGCAGCTTCCAATACTAAGAAATGACAAACCAGTGACTACCTGGACAGTTCCCATTTTCTCTCCATACATTCCAGCATCAGTCTTCAGCCTTTTGCTTCTTTTTCTCTTTTTTTTTTTTTTTTTTTTTTTGTTTTTTTCGAGACAGAGTTTCTCTGTGTAGCTCTGGCTGTCCTGGACTCACTTTGTAGACCAGGCTGGCCTCGAACTCACAGAGATCCGCCTGCCTCTGCCTCCCAAG